>JARHVA010006697.1:90000-107500 GCA_037957365.1 Torreya grandis | reverse complement strand
GTTATTTCTGAATTTCTAGTTACTTGTTATTTCTGGTTAATTTTTATATTTAGTTGCTTATACAAAGGTAATCAACTATGCTCTTCAAGAGCAGGGGGTCCTGATAATTGGTATCAGAGCTAGGATCAACTAACAGGTGGTCAGAGCTTGTTAAGTGTTTGTTGATTACAGGTCACTCTCAGGGGTTTCTGATTGAGTGGGAGTATAGCAATGGCAGAAGAAAGTATGGAGGAATTCAAAAACAAGAATGATCAATTACGGAGTTATGGAAAGAAAGAGTAGGTAAAGAAATATTGCTGGTTGGTAGCAGATCAGAATGAAGGAAATAAAGGAGCATGTGTTGTAGGTATCGTTGCACTAGTTAATCTGGTATGTTCCTTGGATAAAGTAGAATCTTGGTTTATAGATTTTGTTGCCTCTTTCCATGCAACCCCAAATAGATTATTTTTCCATGTTAAGGTCCATGGAGACTTTGGAAAGATTTATTTAGGGGCTGGGGTGCCTTGTTAAAGTTTTGGCAAAGGGGAAGTGTGGCTGAAATTACAGACGACCAACACATGGGTGTTGATGGATGTCATGCAGGTCCCAGTTCTAAAGATGAGACTAATTTCTTCAGGTAAGTTGGGTGATGAGAGATGCAAAGGAACTCTCATAGTAGATGCACTTGAATTAGCTGGTGGTAAGAAAGTAGGTACTCTTTATCTATCTACTTATATTACTGATTCTTCTTCTGTTGCATAGACATGGCTTTGTAGGCTTGGTCACATGAGCAAGAAGGAGATGCATGTTCTTAAGAGGAAGTCATATGTGTTTGACAAACTTAAGAATTGGAAAGCCTTGGTGTTTATGGAGGGGATGATGGATAGAGATCAGTAGATGGGACTAAATAACTCTGAGCAAGGCAATTTGGATAGGGTTTTGATCCAAAGAGAGCTCATGGGTAAAAAGTCATCACTCACAGGAGAACACATGTACCGATGTCAGTCAGGGGTAACCGACATCGAAAAAGTAGGAACCAATGTTGGTCATGTGCAGACAGGAAAAGTCGATGGTGTCGGGTAGGTGGCTACCAGTGTCGGTCAAGGAATTGACATCGGTGACCAAGAGGACACTGACATCTGTCAAGGAACTAGCATCGACAGTCAGGTTGGTCACATGGAATTGACGTTGGTCAGATGCAGACTGGGTGGTGACTGACATTGCTCACTGGAATAGATTTTGGGTAGATAGGAAGCTGTCAAAGAGTCTCAAACACCCATATGGAGGACTGAAAGGGTAAGTAAGCCTCAAATTCATTATTCCCCTTATTTATACTTGTTGCTCACTGAAGAGTAGGTAGGATCTAGGAAATAGTGGGAGCATGGCATGAATTATTTAGAGAAGAACCAAATGGGAGATTTGGTATAGTTGCCAGCTGGGATGAAAGCACTAACAGACAAATGGATTCTTTGGTTAAAGAAGAAAGAAAATAGACATGTGAGATAGAAGGCCAAGTCATATGGTCTTGAGCAAGCTACAGGATAGTGGTATAGGTTTGATAGGTGGATGACAAAGCATGGCTTTAGTCAGTGTCATTATAACCATTGTGTTTACTTTATCAGGGTGGATGATGATCATGACATTATCATGTTACTGTATGTGGTGTGTATGCTTGTTGTAGGGTCACACATGTCGGGAGTTGCTGAGCTAAAGGTAAAGTTAGTTCAGAGGTATGTCATGAAGAATTTGGGAGCAGTGAAATTCTTTGGCATGAATTTTTCTAGAGACATGGAAGGTCATAGGTTGATTTTGTCTCTAGATGATTGTGTCGATAAGGTAGTGGTGAGGTTCAAGATGCGGGATGTAGAACTAGTTTGCACACCTATAGATGGACAGTTCATAGAATAGGGTCCCAACTCACATGATGAGGTTAAGTACATGTGTAGTAGACCTATTTTTGCCCTAGTAGTGAGTGTTGTCAGCAAGTTCAAAGCCAATTCAAAAAAGAAGCACTAGAGAGTAGTTCAATGGGTTCTCAGGGATTTTAGAGGGACCAATAGCAGGTATACATGCTATGCAGGGTTAGGGACTTCTCTACATGGGTATGTAGATTTGGATGTGGCAGGTTACTTGGATGACATGTAGTGCACCATAGGGTGTGTGGTGGTTGGTCTTCAAGATTGATCTTGAAGAGGGATACAAGACAGGAAATAGATTAGATGATGTATAGGTATAGGTACAGGTGCAACTATTTATCTCCAAGTGGGAGATTTTTAGGTTGTGGAGCTAAAAGCTTCACCCAAATGAAAATAGAAGGAGATTGATAAGTTTTAGGCAACCGACGTTGGTATGATCAACCAACGTCAGTCATCTATAGTGTTTGCAATAACCAATGTCAATTATGGGTCCGCCGACATCAGTCAGATAGGAACCGATGTCGGCAGCCTATGTGTGCATGCGCATCTCTTGAATTGGTCTATTTTTGGATGGACAGTTGGTTTGCATGTAAAAGACTAATTTTAGTCTAGGAGCTATAGTTCTAATTATTGTAATTATAAGTCTAATTATTGTTTGTATGGGATCTATTTAATAGACCCATGGGCTGTATTGTAAAGTGTGCTAGATAGAGAGATCAAGGTTAGCTCCTTCAGAGGGAAGAGAGCAAGGGTAGCTCCTCCTAGTGCCATAGTGCCAAGTGTGTATGATCAAGTAGATCTGTGGGAGAGCAAGATCTGGTAGAAGATCCATAGGGGTGCTGGTGTGTAAGATCTTGGTTGGTAGGTGTGCAAGGCCAGGTTGATCTATGGTATATCAAGATCAGGTGAGATCTACATGTGTAAGTAAGATACAAGATTTGCAGGTTGTTGCAAGATCAAGGAGATCTACTTGGAGTACGTGGTGTTCTCAGACCTAGACTACTTTGAGTACTCAGTTGGTACTAGCAGTAGTATTACTGATTGGTTGGAGGTGAACAACAACTCTATATTTGAGTTGTTTGTTGTGACCGTAATTGAGAGAGAGCTTTGAGGGAATATTACTGAGAGTCCTAGAGGTGTGGGAGGCCTCAGAGGTGTAAGAAGAGTGTGGCACTTCTTTATTGTAATTTCCTTCTGGAAGAGTATTAATACAATTGGGTATTGTCTCTCATATTTTGTGTTATTTCTAAATTTCTAGTTACTTATTACTTCTGGTTAAATTTCGTGTTTAGTTGCTTATACAAAGGTAATCAATTGTGCTCTTTAAGAGCAGGGGTCCTGACATATAGATTTATTATTTCTATAGTTTTATTGTCATTTTTTTCAAATGGTTCATCACGTTTGTGTGTGTGTGTGTCTATAAGATATATAAAATAAAGAAAGAGAGTAAGACAAACCAAATGAAAAAGGATATTAGGAAAGAACATGATAAAAGTGATTTTACATATATATATATATATATATATCACTTTGATCATGTGTTTTCCTTGTATCCTTTTCCATGTGGCCTGTCTTACTCTCTTTCTTTATTTTGTATATCTTATGTGTATTCCATATTTTTAAATCTAATCCTTTCTCTTTCTCTATCATATATTTTTTTAACCTTTTATGGTTCTAGTATGTATTTAGTGGTCTCCTAAATAAGCCTGGTGAAAATTTGGCGAGTTGTATTTTTGTTTCATGTTATTTTTATGGGTCATTGGCCTACTTTCATTTTATTTCACTTATGTGGGCCTCTAATTTTGGATTCCATATTTATCCTTGGGTTGGATTTCATGGTAATAGGTCCCTATATGAATTAGAAAAGGATATATATACAATATTTCCTATATGAATTTAAATAAGTACAAAGAGGGATAATCTATCATTTTAGGTAGGTACACTACACATATTTATTTCATCTCTAAAAGAAATTAAATCAAAATTTTCATGGCATATTGTACCAAAATAAGTATATACAAATGAGCATGTAGTTACATATCCTCCTATGGATACGAGGTTTAATATCTCACTCTAAATCTATAATTACACTACACTAGAGCTAAATAACATATGATTTCAAGTATGTAGGATATGTAGATTCAATTTTTTGATGGTTTCCCAACAAAATAACCTTTTTGTTTCTCCTCTTGCAATCTTATGTATTGAATTAGGTCAAAAATCAAAATGAAGATAAATGAAAAATTATAAATCTAAATTCTATAAGTAATATACTATTGATTGTATGGTAGAATCTATAAATATGTCAAAATAATATTACAAACATAAAATGAGCATCATATAAATTTGGAATTGAGAAATAGACTTGTAGAAAAATCATATAAATCATATTTATTTCATAAAACATCCATGGTAAAAAAATAGTTATATAATTGATATATATAGATTTAAAACTCTAAATTTCACATATAACTTCTTTTCTACTTTCACAATCTAGATCCATTTTGATAATCTAAATATTGTGCTAAGGTTTGGTTGTTTCATAATAATTTTATCTTTCCTCTATTAGTTTACTTGTTCATGCTTCACTATAATTTTGTTTTTCCTACTAGAGTCCATAAGGTAGATTAGTATTTTTTATATAATTTGATACCATTAATATCTTATATGAACATAGTTTTACCATTTTACTAGTGTCATTTTACCACAATGTCATAACTTTGGTAAAACATAATTGGTGAACCTGGTATAATTACGTCTAACCTAGGGTTTATTTCTAACCTACCCTTTAGGATTTTTTATTTTTCATCCATTTTTATTTTTTATTTTTAGGGTACCATTCCCATATCATATCTTTAGGGTTTCTTTACCTTTGTTTCCTCATCATTTATTCTTTTTATTAACTAGAATCATGGTTAATATTAGTGAATTGGATATTATGTCTTTAATGAAATAAGTTATTTTAAATATGAATGATGAAAATTTTATTTCTAGTGATAATAAAAACATTAAAAATTTTATTATACAAAATTTTAAAGCACATGTTTTTAGCAAATCCTAATTTTTCTTTGGAAATTATGAATGTTGTTAATGAAGTAGTTAATATGGATGAACCTCATAGTAATCCTTTTAGGTTTTTTACTTTATTTCCTTCATCTTGTATGAACTTTGATCATTATTTTTTGTCTAGACCAATTTCATATAGGGTTCATATGTTTAATATAAATAATAAGATTCAACCCATAAATTAACCCATTAAGAATCCTACTATTTCTACTCATGGGATGATTGTCATGATATACATGATATGTGACATGCATTCATAAGTGCATACCTTATCTATTATTTGTCATTAATATCATGTGAGCCTTGAATCTAATGTTATACCTTATAATTAGATTCATTATGATATGGTCAACACTTCTCTCCCTCATTATTTTATCATTCCTACATTGAATTTATTTCATGGATATGGATATCCTTTTGTACATCTTAAGGCATTTTATTTTTATATTAGAGACAATGCTAATTTAAATACATCAATGATTAATTTATTTCATATAAGATTGATTATTGATACCTTGTATTATTTTCTTGAGTTACCTAGTAGATCCTTAAATATTTATACCATATTATAACACTTTATTAGAGTTTTATCAGTTTTAGTGGGCCTTGTACTACCTTTGAGTGCATCCTATATATTAAAACATGTATAAAAGAGACTATTTATAAATATATTATTATATTCAAATGTAACAAAATCTATCTAATTTATAATCCATAAAATATAGAATTAAGAATATATATTTAATAATGACCTTTTACCTCTATTAAGAGATTAACTAATTTATAATGTTTATCCATATTTTGATCATATTTTGTATGTGCTTGTATAAATAGACAAAATAAGTATTACATCACATGAGACTCATGATTCATCTTATTATACTTATCCAAGTATTAATAAAATCCATGTAGAGATCCTTTGATCAATGATGTTTATGTAGAGGGACATCGACAAATATGATTTATTTTAGATGATAAATCTTAATTTAATATTTTCAATATCAATTTACTAAATTATATTGTATATGATATTGAACATTTTTTTTGATCATTTTCAATGATGTATCTAATGTTTTCATGAGTGCTCATGAGGTGTCAGGTGTGGTAGCTAGTCAATGATAAAGTGTGCTTCAATAGTGATTCATGGATCTTCAGTGTTTGGTTGGATAGATTACTTGATGGATGTGTTTGATAATGTTATAATGTTTTAGAGGTCCTATGGATTATTTGGAGTGAGTATAAAAGTATCATGTTTTCATTTTGATCATCCTTATTGTCATTATGGACATCTAGGCCTAGTTGGTCTTTTGGCAAATAAGGCTTCCTACGCTGATTGATCATTTCCATACTTAGTCATTTTAGCACAAAAATATGACTATTAGAATTAGAATTTTTAAATTTGTGAAGGAAACTAGTCTATATTATTTGATTGATATATTGAGAATATGAAATAATTTATTAATATCGTAAAAATAAAAGTTTTATAGGACTTCAAGGGCCATCTAGGAAAACCAGTTTGATGGTTTGACTATCCATACAGTTGTAGTTTTTAAGCTTCAAAGTTAATTGTGTTTGAATTTATTATATTAAGAACCCAAGAAGAGTATTTGAATTTGTTTTGATGTTTCATGTTGAATTATCAATTGGAAAGTGATGTATACTCCCTGATGGTCATGAGTGTGGATTTTAGAGGTTTAACCAATCCATCTTCATGGTCAACCATTCCTTCAAAGTTGGTTTTGCATTTGTTCATGGGGTTTTCATGTTTGAGGCCATTATTTGATCTAATTTGCATATGAATAATGGTGTTGTGATGGATTTAATAACTTAATTAGGTGATATATGTTAGGTGTCATGGGTCAATGCATGTGGAAGTGCTCTGCATGGGACCTAAAATGATACTTAAGGCTATTTGAAAGATGGTAATGCTTAAAGTTGACCTATTTAGGTTGATGATTGATATTTTTTAATTTTTTAGATTCCTTAAGAGTGAGGACATGTGTTATGCCTGATGAGGAAGGTTGTGAGCATGATTTTTGTATAATAACCTAAATGATTTGTGAAGGGTTTTAGACTTATAGGTAAAGAGAGAAGAAAAGGTGTATATTGTGTAAGATTGGTGGATGAATTGAGAGGTATATTAGAGTGAGGAACATTTGAATGACCTTTTTGTCATGTCTATATTATGTTAATAGAGTTATTTTTGTTTTGTTGGCTGAGGATGAGAGAAGAAGTCTACGTTGATCTAAAAGGCTATTTTAGATGCTTAGAATTGTGAGTGAAGCATAGAGAAGGTTTTTTTTTAATTTATGGATAGATTGATGATCAAAATAGACTGAAGAATGTGTGTATGACCTATAGGTCATAATTCTAATTTTATATTAGTGTACTTGAAGGTTTGAAGATTGAGGATGAATGAAAATGTCTAGAGTGATCCAAAGGGGTGTTTTAAATGCATTGCTTTTATATGCAAGCTTGAGAGAGTGTGAAAAGTCGAAAAGAAGTGTTATAAATTATTTATCCATAATATTGAAAGGTAATCATAGTTATATAACTATTTATTTCATAGGTTTTGTGTGGGTGATCAACATCTAGAATAAGTTGGTGCTTGTTCATGCTTAGGGGTGGGTAATCCTTATAAAGTGGGTGATTCAGTAAAAGGTCCCATATTTGTGATCATATTATAGGACAAGTAGTCAATTTGTTTATAGGATTGAGAGTGGGTTTTATTTCCCATGAGGGTTTCTCACATAAATTCATGTGTTATGTGTATAGTATTGCATTGTTCTCATATTCAATGTTATGAATGACTTGTATGCCTTATGAGTGCTTGTGGTGATTGACTAAGGGTTTGGAAGAATTGGATATGAAATTGAAATATATTTATTAATTGCTTTACCCACCTCCTACTGATTATACCTCTAATACTTGGTATTAGATCTAAGTCCTTTGGATAAAGTCTAATATGCTCAAGAACAATATTCTAGGTACTCAATTATGGCTAATCATAAAGCTAGAAGGATTCATTTAAGCAAGAAAAACTCTAGTAGGTCTAAAAGTAATAATAAGTGTATTAATCATGAGAACAATGAAGGTAGTCTAAAGGGAGAGAATATTGTAAAAGATGAAAATTTAGATAACAAATAAGATGTAGTAAAAATCATGGAAGAGGTGGTGATCCAAATAAAGGAAAATCTAATGCTAAGGACTTTGGTCAAAAGCCAACATGAACTAGTCAAGAGTCTAAAAAAAACTAAGTTTCAAACAAATTAAACAAGAAAAGGTTATTAAATAAGTAAAAATTTAGATGAAGAACACATATATAGGTTTCCAGGTCAAGGTGGATTAATTTACTAAGTTTGTCATGGAGATGGAATAATTAAGATCAAAATTGGTTGAGATAGCTTCAAAAAAACTTTTAGAGAGTTGTGAGCCATAAAGAAGATATAGTAAAGACAAAATTCATACTTGTGCAAAAGTTTTATGTTTTGAAGATCAAAGTAACTGTCATCAAGTCAAGAATAACAAGTCTCCCTCAAGAGTGGTTCAAGGAAGAAGCATTTCATTCAATAATCAGGGAAAAAAGTATGTGAATGTTTTCAAGGGTTATTTATTTTCATGTAATCAATATGAGCATAGGGAAATGGATTTTAGATATCAATTTCCATGGATAAAAAGGAAGAAAATTGTATGTTATATATGCAATAAGGAAGGAAATATTACAAGAGTATGTAGGGAGAAACACCTAAGGATGGTTATTCAATTCAAGAATACATATATGTACTGGGTCAATAAGGAAGACAAGAAAGTGACATCTAGTCACATTGGTACAGTGAACCAAGATGGGTTATTTTCCAAGATAGAAGGATCAGATGTAAAGGTGTATGAAGAATATTTTTTATTAGGAGGTGTTAAAGATACAGGAATATCTAGTTCTAATTTGATAATGAGTCAAAGTGAACCTCCTACTATATTTGAGCAAGATTCTTGTCAAGAGTTCCTATTGTTAGCCTATGTCAACAAGTCAATCAAATAAAATAATAAAAAAAAAAAGGATAATTCTTCAAAAGTGATGGTGTGTCAAGAATTTTTACTATCAACCTAGTTGGTAAATGAAGAGGATAATGAGCTAAATAAGATTAACAAGCCTAAAAGGAATTAAAAATAAAGAAATTAGTCTCATAGGTGTAAGAGGATCAAGGAAGTAACAGAGGAGATGTGGGAATCTCCTAGATTCACATTGTTATAGAACACTTTGTGTGGGGTGTCTCTTTTAGGCTTTAAGAGAAATTTATCAAGATGAAGTAGATGGAGTCTAGTTGAGCTTTGGATGGTGTTACAGGACACGAAAGATCTATGAAAAAATATACCAAGGACATAAAATAATTTCAAGAAGTGTATGAGCACAAAATAAGTTCTCCAAGAATTTACTTAAGGTTCAAATAACATCTCAGTGGCATAAATATCAAAGTTGAGGTCTAGTCCTTGAATGAGAGAATATAGTGAAGTCACAAGCTTGGTATCTTTATGAGGTAAGAGGTATGTGACCTATGTAAGGATGAATGATAAATTTTTAGAATGATGTGAAGGTATTTGATATGTTGAGGATGTTTTAAGAAAACTATAAATAGGTTTTGAAATGTTCTCAATAGTCAAATCTAACTGGTGGTTTTAGACCTATCATGTTAGTGGCCTAGTGAGGTCCAAATCAGGGGTCAAGGTGAGTTTACAAGTTGTTTTTGTTTATATATAATCATGGATTATGGTTTGATAATATGTACCAAGCATGTGGAATAGGTTTGAAGTCAAACTTCGAAGAAGAAAGCATAATTTTTTTCTAAGTCTGTCAAGGTGCCTAGAATGAAGACTCCTAGCTTAATACAGATTTTTATGTACTTATTGGTACATGTAGAAGATGCATGGGGATCTAATTATTTTAGGATAGTTTAATAAGGTTCCTAAGAATAATATCCAAGCATTGGCTTTTAGATTGAGGACCTAATCTATATGAATGATTACTAAGATTGAAGATAGGGTTCAACCCTCCTAAAACCCTCAAGCTAACCCAATGATGAATGATTTGATGAAAATGGATCAGAATGGTTTTTCAAAACTCTATAAGGTACCTAGAAGTGGAATTGGTTTGTCATTATAGTGTGTGGGTCATACAAAAAAGATCTTATTTTTTAAGAAGTTATTATAAAAGATAAAAGCTGTAAAGTATAGATTAATCAAACACATGAAGGGAGAATCCTTTGACTTATGTCTCATATATATTAAAGGTTTTTTTCAATATAATACATATGTTTCAATAATTTTGAGCAACCAAGTTGGTTAGTCACTAGATTGTAGATAGTGAAAATAGTGACTAATAACTAGTCTAAATGAAAATAGGTGTATGGTTGTGAAATCATGGTTTAGGGATAAACCAATGATCATGAATTATTATTATGAGTATTTTATCATCTCACCATAAATTTTTATTTGTCTCTAGTCATATGTGACGTTTAAAACCGCTCAAGAATGTTATAGACCCTGAGTGTATAGTGATGGTGAGATGAAAGACAGTGAGATTGGTCTAAAATACCAATATGTGATATCTAACCATGGTGTATAATTGAATATAGGTATTATTAAAAGTTACAAGGTTCATATGGAGGAATTAATAGCCATTTTAAATGTTCATGTTGATGTTAAGAGTAAAAGTTTGTTGACTATGTTTTTAGAGTGCATGGGCATACTAGAGTGAGCTTCTTACAAGTATGGTTTGGAGGTGCTTTGACTTTTATTATTTATTAAAAATAACATGAAGAGGTTTTTAAGGTATATTAACATATTATTTAGTGGTTTTGAGATCTTTTTTAGGTTATAAGACATGTTTCTATCTTAGTTTGTCAAGATAAATTTTGGGTTACATTCGCAGTTCTAAATAATATTTTAATAAAGATGATCTTGAAGCTCATTAGCCTATGTGGAGTTATCTAAAGTAAATTTATAGGTTTTTAAATTCATTTTTCATCTATTAAATTTATCATCATGTCTAGGTTAATTTTCTTCTACATGCTTCTATCCCTATAGTGCAAGGCAGTTTTTTGTGTGTTAGAAGGCCTAATTAGACATAGAACTAACAGTGTGGTTAAAGGTGTGAGTCAACCCTCTAGGAGTTATTATGCTTATGTGAGATTATAAAATACATATTATAGAATTTTTTGAAGTTTTAAACTCATGTAAATTGTCTCAATAAGTATAAAGGATCTAAGAAGGTAACATGATCTGAAGAAGGGCTAATACATTAGGTCTTTCCTAAGCCTAAAGAGGTGTTTGATATAATGGAGTGTTAGACAACCATTGTTGCTGGTTGATTAATGTTTTACATATGTGATAATGGATATTTAAATTTTTCCTAATTTTTATGTTTTGGTGATTCAATTTTCAAGTAAGGGAGTGAGATACATAAGGCTAAAAGGTCTTCATGAGCTTAAAGAGTGATAGTTCTTGACTATAATAGAACAAGAGGTCTTGTTTTGTTTGGTGAATTTACTCACTCAAGTTGATTAGTAAAAGAATTTATATATGACCTCAATGTCATGATGTTCCTATATTTGCATTATCTTGCTTATTTTGATTCATCAAAAGTGAAAATCCAGCTTAATTTGCTAACAACATTGAGCTAAGGGTTTCAAGGAGATTTATGTTTTCAAACCCTAGGAGTATTATCACGAGGTTATGTTACTTCCATATGATATATGTAAGTGAGAGAGTATTATGGGAACTAAGTTAAATATATATTATAGAAAGTATCATTATTTGGATGCATGGTTAAGCTTATGTTGAGGTTCAAGAAGTAAGTTTTAGGATGATGGCTTTTTGTGAATATTTCCTGTAACATGACATGTTACATACGAACTTAAATAAAGAAGTTCTATACATTGATATCCAAGGTAGTGTCATGAAGTTTAATTTTTTATGAGTGCAAAACTGACCTATTAAGTTATTTAAAATATTTATTTTCATATTGATCTTTTCATATATTCTGAATATATAAGAAATTTTGAGTTCTCTTAAATAGGGTATAGGCAGAGTGTGAAAAAGTTGATCCATCGAGTGATATTTGAAGCATTCCATGTAGATTTGACTGGTGTATGATCTTGTATATTAAATTTAGGTCATTAATGGTCATGATAAAAATTTTATTATACTTATTTTAATATCATGAAGATGATAAAAGGTCTGTTAAAGGTATTACTCTGGTAGTTCTCATAGTCCTATATGATTGTGTGTTATCGAGAAAGAGATTTGTAAGAGATAGAAGCTTGATAAATTATGGTGTTCAAAGATTTAATAATTTTATAAGACTTAAAGGGAGTATATTTTAGTATTTATGAGGTTTTTTCACTCTTATTTACATAATATTATTCATTCCATATTCATAGTGCAATGTATGGACAAAACAAAGTGTTGTTTGAGCAAGTTATAGGTAGTCTTGAGAAGAAGGGGTATGCATAGTGATAAGGGAAGATGGGGAGATGATATCATTTCTCAAAGTTTTTCCATATTTTTTTTAAATTTTAAATCATTTTAAAAATTTATAGGTCCCCAAGATCAGAAGATGAGCCCACTTTGTCATTGTGTCAAAGGGGGAGAAAGTGTTTGAAGAGAGAGAAAGAAATTATGCACAAGATTTGTGTTGGTGTTGAACTAAATGATAAAGGGAGATATTTTTGGAGTGTTTTAAATTATGTATAAAAGGTGTTAATTCATGATAATTGGGTGGAAGTTTTTATAACTAGTCAATGATAAAGTGTACATCAGTGTGCTTCAATAGTCATGCATGGATGTTCAGTGTTTGGTTAGATAGGCTAGTTGATGGATGTGTTTGATAATTTTATCATGTTGAAGACATAATATATACTGATTGGAGTAAGTATACAAGTAATAATTTTCCATTTGGATCATCCTAATGGTTATTATGGTCATATAGGCCTATTTGGTCTTTTGGCAAATCAGATTGAGAGATTAGGTTGGTGATGTCAAAATTCACACATGTGAAGGTCTAAAGAGTAGTTGGATATATGGATAAAATCTACTATGACAGGAGAACCTATGTTTCTAATTTAAGGTCTATTGGATATTTAATTAAAAATTTATTAAATGTTAAATAGTGCTTATTAAGATAATTTCATCATTTCCATAGTCATTTTTGCACAAAATACGACCATTGGAATTTGAATTTTCAAAATTGTGAAGGAAACTAGTCTACATTATTTGATTCATATCTTCAAAATATGAAATAATTTATTGATATATTAAAAATAAGATCTATAGAGGACTTCAAGATACATCTAGGAAAACTAGTTAGAAGGTTTGAATGTCCATATAGTTATAGTTTTTGAGCTTTAAAGTTGGTTGTGTGTTTGAATTTCTTTTGTTAAGAACCTGGGAAGAGTATTTGAACTTTTTTTTATGATATTTTGATGTTTCATGATAAATTATAAATTTTAGAGTGATTTATACTTCTTAAGGTTCATGATTTTGGATTTTAGGGGTTTGACCAATCCATATTCATCTTCAAACATTGTTTCAAAGTTGGTTTTGCATTTATTCATGGGGTTTTCTTGTTTTAGGCCATTATTTGATCTAATTTGCATATGCATAAGGGTGTTTTTATGGATTTTATAACTTAAGAGGGTGATATAGGCTAGGTTTCATGTGTCTATGCATGTGTGAGTGGTATTGTATTTCAATTTTTATTAGAGATGTGTCATAAGGGCGTATAGGTATCCATGAGACATAAAAGGACACTTAAGCCTATTTGAAAGAGTATAATGCATAAAGGTGACCTATATAGGTCAATGATTGATATTTTGTTAATGTGTTATTTTTTTCTAAGATTGAAGGCATGTGTTGTGTCTGATAAAAAAGGTTTTGAGTATGATGTTTGTATAAGGACATAAACTAATTGTGAAGGGTTCTAGACTTGTAGGTAATGAGTGAAGAAAAGGTGTATGCTATGTAAGCTTGGTGGATGAATTGAGAGGTAAATCAAAGTGAGGACTATGTGTATGACACTTTTGTCATGTATTTATTATATCATTAGGTTTTTTATATGTTTTTTGGCTAAGGATGAGCAAAGAAGTCTAGGTTGATGCAAAATGCTATTTTGGATGCTTACAATTGTTGAGTGAATCATATAGAAGTTGGTGTGTGCTTGATAGATGTATTGACGAGAAGATAATATTGAGAAATGTGTGAATTAAATATAGGTCATAATTATGATTTTATATCATTGTACTTATAGGTTGGAAGATTGAATATGAGCGAAGAGGTGTAGAGTGATCCAAAAGGGTGTTTCCGATGAATTGCTTGTATATTCAATCTTGAGAGAGAATGAAGGGTTGAAGAGATGTGTTATATATTATTTATCTATAAAATTGAAAGGAAATAAAAAATTTATATTTGTTTATTTCATAGGTATTGTGTGGGTGCTCAACATATAAAACAAGTTGGTGTTTTTTCATGCGTAGGGGTGGGTGTTCCTTGTGAAGTGGGTGCTTCACTAAAAGGTCTCATGTTTGTGATCATACTATATGACAAATAGTCCATTTTTTTTTTAAATTGATAGTTATTTTTATCCCCCATTAGGTTTTACCACATAAATTCATGTGTTATGTGTGTAATCTTTCATTATCTTGTTGTTCACTATTATGAATGACTTGTATGATTTATGAATACTTGTGGTGATTGAATAAGGGTTTGAAAGGATTGGATTTGAAATTTAAATAAATTGCATCACTAATTCACCCCCCCACCCTTAGTGATTATACCTTTAACACATTTTACTATGCTCTCTACCTTAAAGTTTACCAATAATCTTCACTCAATTTCCTATATATCTTGATCCCAAAACATGCCTCAAGACAGTCCATGTTATGCCATCTTTGCTTAAGTACAATGTGGTATTAGGTATTCATTGGTTATAATTAATGAATGAAAAACATTATGATTTTCATGATCATATAAGAGTTTATTTTTAAAGTGAAACCATTTCATTTTCAAGAGACAAGATAAATAAAAAGAAATAAGAAATCCCAAGGTGGATAATGTTTCATCTCAAAAGTGGGTATTAAATCAAAATTATAATACTTATTGTAATATTGAAGAATAAATAAAACCCAAGGGATATCCTATAGATAAAAACCATTATTATAATTATGCATTTTTGCATCTTGAAGATGGAGACCTTTTACATATGGCTAAAAATGTGAACCCTTGAAAATTAATTATTGTATAATTTGATCTATATATGCACATAATTTAATAGTCTTAAGGAATACATATTATTAGTTTTAAATAAATACATTTTTTAGATAGATACTACTATTGGTGGGCCCTGAACCCTATGGTAAAAGAGAATAACAAAGAACAAAGAACATGAACCATCAACCATAGGATGAAAAATCCAAATCAAGCATGGTCATGGTACCATATAACATGCAACCAAAAATAAACAAACCACCAATTATATCAAAATATAATTTGAACACATATACATCTCTCACTTATTCAATTTATTTTAAGAGCAAATTGTATTAGAAAGAGAATTATGAGTAAGACATCCTTTCTTCTTACTTCTCACTAAAATCCAATCTTCTTGATTCAATTTTTTAATAAAATCATTACTAGAAGAAATACACGTATATAAAGTTGATACTATAGAAACCTTGATCTTGAGATATAGAAACATGTTAGTATACCTAGCTAACCCAACATCCCAATCATGAAGGAATAGACTTAACATGAGGAAAGCAAGCTAAAGTAAACTCCTCAACAATGGATTTTGAAACTACTCTAAAAGGTAGATCAACATTTTTATCTAGAAAAATGGTGATAAAATCATTGCATGTAACCTTACCCTAAGATGAATCCACCTTGCACTTGGAGCTCTAACAAGAAACATATAGAAGACCAAATTTGAAATAGTTTTGACACATAAAGGGGAGCTCTTCATAATCAAGGGTTTGAGACCAATAATAGCCATTGAATTTTAGTGAAATCATTACAAGAAGATCCAAAGAGACATCCAATAGAACAATAATATTAGAGAAGGTAGTGTGAGAAAAGTTTGAAGTACAAATATCAATGTCTAGCATAACACCAAATGTTTTACTAATAGCCAACATAAAAGTATCCACCCAAAAATGGAGAGGAAGATACCATATCCAAACCCAAATGGGTTTAAGGGAGAGATTTTCTACCATAGGATTAAAATATAGGAACCATGGTTTAAACAATAGGATATGATAATATGGGCTCTAATAATTGGCCTAAATGAATTTATTCTAATCAATAAGAGTATAAAAAACCACAATGAAGAATCCTTTATCACAATGGCAAAGTTATCAATTGTCCTCTAAAACATGATGCCATGATTCTTAAAGATCCACTATTGAAGAGTTAGGAGAGAAGGCTAAAACCTATCAAATATGTAAACTAAACCCATATCTATAAATCATTCTTCATTACATAGCACATCCTTTAGTATCTCATTCTCAAATGATATAACTAGTGAACCCTTTGTAGTTCCTAGATGCAAGGTCATTATTTCCATAGACTTCTCCACCTATGAAACTATTTTAACATAGCAAGGGGCTACCATGCCCATAGCCTCCCCACCAAGGGAGATCACATCAACTAAACCTTGTGACCTATTCCCTCCATCCACCTCCATGATCTCCTTCCTAAGATCTAGTATGGCTAAATATATCAATAAATTTACCCTATCCTTATTTATTGCATCACGTAATTTTCCCTTTGATCAGTGATGAAACCTAGCTATGGATAAATTCTCAACCTTCATCACTACCAAAAATTTATAAAATTTTGGTTACAAACACTTTTGTAGCTAAAATTCCCAAACCAACATTGAATAGTATCCCTAGACATGGACTATGAACTTGCCTCATTAAACTGAACATAGGTTTCAAGCCACATGGAAACCCCCATCACATTAAACACTAATATGATAGCCTATTATATTATGGATACTTTTTGTGAATAACCCATTGTATCTTAGTGTAGGAATGATGTTAGAGAGTGGTCATCCTAGGGAATGGACCCTGAGACCTCCCACTTCTAACACTCAACTCACTCACTACTAGGCTATCATCACTAGATTTTAAATGTTGGGTACAGACATTTTTTCCATAAAATTCTCCACCTATGTAATTATTTTAACATATGAAGGGACTACCATGCCCATACCCTCCACAACAAGGAGTTTAGATTAACTAAAACTTGTGACCCAGTCACTCCATCCACCTCCATGATCTCCTTCATAAGATCTAGTCTAGCTAAAGATATCAATAACTTTACCATGTCCTTACATACCACATCACCTACCCTACACTTTGATCAAGGAATAACCCTAGCTATGGAAAAATTATCAAGATTCATCATTACCAAAATTATATAAAATGTTGGGTATAAACTTTTTTATACCTAGAATACCCAAACCAGCATTGAATAGTATACCTAACCAT
>JARHVA010006697.1:5000-85000 GCA_037957365.1 Torreya grandis | reverse complement strand
GTATATTTTTTCATGAAAATAAAGTGTTTGCATTATTATTATTATAGAAAGAGATAATTTTAAAAAATCTAGGAAGTCTAGTTGTTTACATGATCTAGGTCATGGTTGAGGTTTGCATAGAGGATTGCATGATGTGATAATAGGAAGATATATTAAATTAGTTAATATGTTTGAAAGTATTCTTGATGTAATTAAAGGCTTTCCAAGGTGGTCTACAAGGTCTATCTCAATATGGAAGATGGTTTAAGAGATTGATCAGATTTGTCAAATTCAAGTGGACCAAAGTGTGCATGATGAGCATGTGTGAGACACTTCAGAGATTCAAGAATCTTTTGTTATTATGGTTAGGTGAAAATATTTTTTTTGTCATTGAGGTGATAGAGGATGTTATGAGGGTTCACTAGATGCATTTTTGGGTTTTTAGTATTTTTCATGATCTTTTGGAGAGAGAGAAAGTGTCATTCTAGATTAAGAGAAACTAGAACATCATTAACAATCTTGTAAGTATGAAGAGACCACTTTGTTTGTAAATTTATTACATTTTCATAGAAATTCAACTCTGGTCAAAGGGTTTCATGAAGGTGTTTTTTATAGTACCAAGATCCTTCCCTGTAAGTTTAGTATCTTGATGTATTCTTTATCTCAAGTTATGAGCTTATAAAGTTGGTTCTATATGTAGTGACGTGCCAAAGGTAGTCAAATTTTTTCTTTGGTAAATATTCATTGGGCATTCAAAAATATAACCATTGGGGTTTGAATTCAAATGGTTGTGCATGAGTTTCTAGGACTTGAGAGCATTATTTTGCCTATAGAAGCCATAGAAGATGTCAAAACATGTTTGTATAAAAATCAAAGATGAATTACACTTCTTATAGATTATCCCCAAAGTGAATTTTAGAATTGGATGTCTATATAGGTGTATTTATTTTGGGTCAAAGTCAGTGTTTGTTGACTATGTTTTTGTTTAGAGAACTTAAGATGACTAAAGTGGTTTACAACATCTCTGTTGGTCTTGCATTGGTTTTATGAGTGTTGGATGATGTTTTTAACTCATTATATTCTTATTTCATGCATTAATTAAGTTATTAAATTATTCATATATGTAATAAAATCTCAATGAAAAAGGAATATGCTTAAGGTCTATGTTTTTGGTAGACATGAGTGACTTGATGAGTGGTGTGGAACTTTTTGTCACTTTGGATGGATGATCAAAGTGATTGGATGTGTTATTAATGTCTTAAAGTTAATGTTAGTAATTTTAAATGGTAAAATTGATCCTAGTTGTGAGGAACTAGCTCAAAGACATGATGAATAATGATATGAGGGTCTCAAGGCTTCTTATGTCTAAAAATTTGTACATGAATGTTCATGATGAAAATAGATCTTATTTGACCTATATAGATTATTGGAGTTTTAGATGTATTTTTTGTAATATTTCCTACAATAATTATCATGTTTACAATGCTTGTTTGAATACAAGGTGATGTCTAAGTAGCAAACACAAAACAAGTGGTGTGAAAGTTGAAGATTGGTATATAAAACCAATACATTTGTAGCTACAAAGTGTTGATAATGTGATCCATGGTATGGAGTTGGTTATAAGAGTGAGATTACAATTTGGTTTTGCCCCAAAAGGTGAGAAACAAAGTTTTAAAGGTGATCATTCTTATACCATGACATGTTTCTATTAATCTTGAAGAATGTTGAAGTGGTGTTTCTCTAGAGGTTTTGTCATGAGTTGAACTATTCTTTTTATGTTAAGATGACCTCATAAGGTCATAAATGGATTTTTTATCATGTTTTGAATGACATGAATATGTTCAAAGGCTTGAGGATATATATCTTTTATGTTTTTATTAAATAAGGTATTGATTATGTTTGTGAAGTTGAGTCATTAAGTGAATTTGAAGAGTACCATAAAGAGTTGAGTGTTTTTTGTGCATCAAGATGACCTTAAAGTCATGGAGGATAAATAAAATTGGTGAATTTATATTCAATTAGTTCACATGATGTTTTATAATCACATATTAGTGATCTATGTTTACAAATTAGAGTTTGATAAATGTTTGATAGAGGTCTACCATAAAAATTGAGGTCTCATAGACCTAACTGGTAGTTTGTTATGTGGAAGTTGGTTATGAGCTAAGTTTGATCCAAGATGGATTATGAAACATAAATGATATATATTGATGCAGGAATAGTTTTTTTCATATGACATATGGACATTGAGTATGTTTATATGAATGATTAAGATTGTTCGTTTGGAACAATGCTATTGTTTATAAATAAGCCCAATGTGTGTAAGTCTTTATAATATCTAATTGAACATGATTATAATTACCAATAAGATGAATTTAAATTTATGTATTTCCTTCTTTAGTTTTTACCAGATATCAAGCAAGGCGAATAATATTTATGTGTATGAAGACCTATGATGGTTTGGGTAAACTTGAAAGTAGAGCATGGTCTTAGGCGGATCTTTGTAGATATATGATTAAGAAGTTTTATAATTCAATCTATATGAGCCTAAGGTGAGTTCATCTCTTATTTGGATTGATAAAAGGAAGAATGATCTTGTTTCAAGAGAACCAAGTCCAAGGATCAATATTATTATTAGAGATTAACCTTTGTCATTAATGTCAAAGGGGGAGAAAGACTAGATTCAGAGAAAGATCAGTTTGAGAGAGATATAAATTAGAGATATGAGAATTATTTGTTATGGTAGAGTGTTTTCCAACAATGATAAAGGGGAAGATTGTTGAGGTATGTTCCTATTGTTATGTTGAAGCATTAATGTGCTCATTGATGGTAAAGGTAATTAAGTGTAATTGATGTGACATAAATGATATTGTGAAGATACATGGTTTTTATTGTGTTTAATTAATTTTTTTAATAATATCATTGATTTACCAAGTTCATAATAAGCAAATCTTTGTGGATAAGGTGTTTTGTGAAACCTAGTCTTGTCCTAGTAAAGGCATGAATAATGAAGCTTGGTAGAGTAAGTGAGCTAAGGATTGTGATAAGATGTGTGGAGTTATTTTAGCATGGAATGAGATTTTTTTTCATGATAATGTGTTTCAAAGTTCACCTACAATGATAGGAAGGTTTTAAAGTCGTATAGTACCAAGTAGATTTTTTTGTTAGACTAGTTCTTAAGAATGGACATAGCTTGTAGAGGCATGATGGTAGTGATATGGATGTGTATGATATTGAAATTATTTAATTAAGTTTTATATCATGTGGTAAAGGTTTTTATTCAATCACATGACTCTCAGATTAAGCCAAATAGGTATGCTCTTCTTTAGTGGTCTTCTCATGGACCTAATATTAAGAACCTAGGTGGTAGAATGAGGTGTCATGATTAGGTTTGGAGTATTTTGAGATCATGTAAGAATGGATTGAGGTTTTTCATTATTTTTCAAGTATTTTGAGGCATATTTAGGTCCTGAGCTGAAGGATAAATCATGAAAATGAGTTTGAAGGTCTCTCAAGTGCTCTAATGGAGTGTTACAGACTCGAGAAGGAATTTTTGATGATTATTGGCACATGTGAATATTTCATGGGAATATAATATCTTAAGGATATATTTAAAATTTTCCTAAATTTTTTTTTACAAGAATTAGGAGTTGGTTTCATAGGCAAAGTTTTATGATCAAATGTTAAGAATGGAAACTAGTCTAAAACCCTCATAATGACCTGAAAGGACAAATATGGTTCAAAATGGATAAAAATGGATTGTATGAACCATTTTTATGATTTTATAATGTATATTAATCTCATAAGTTTATATATGTGGCATTGTTCTATCATAAGAGTGAATGAAAACTATAAGAAACCCCTTATTTATCATATTTATGATGTAATAGGTAGGATTGACTAGGTCAAAACATACAAATGATTAGAGGATAATGTGTGAGAATTATATTTAATGATAATTTATGTTTATTATTATGTTTCATAACATAAATATTCTCAACTAGTTATGTAAGTTGACCTATCGCTAAATAGGCCTAATGAGGAAGACTGTGAGAAAACCAAGTAGAAGTGAGAATGAGATTAGGGATGGTTGTAGTGGATTAGGGATGGATACAAATTGTTGAGGTCATTTTTAAATACCTATATTTCATTTTCCCCTTGAATATTTTTTTTTATGCTCATATACAAGTACAATTTTGTTCTCAAAGTGACCTATCTAACATAGTAAGGTCTATGCAAGGTGAAGACATGAGATTGGTATATAAGACCAATATTGATATTGAATCATATAATATATATATTTAAATATGTTATAATTATTTTGAAGGATAATATAAACCCATTGGAATAAACATAAAATGTTCACATAGGTGTTCTTGTCTTGGTTTTCATGATTGTATTTTTGGAGCTACATGGAGTTGTTTATGTATGAGTGAGAATGATGTTCTCACGTATTTTTGCATAGATTTGAAGAATAAAATTATCATGAAGTTGATATATAATTATCATATGTTATTTTTAATTTATTTATATCCATTATAAATTTTTTAATTTATTTATATACATTATAAATTCCTTTTATGTGTGAAAATTCAAAATTTCTATATTGGATTTTTGAAGCCTATGTATAGTTCTGAGTAAGCATATAAAAATGGTTGGTTTGAGGTTTTATGACCTCTTTGGTGAAATATAATGAGCATGATGATGACCCTGAGGTCATGGAGGTTTTATCCATGTGATTTTTTTATTGTTTTATGTGTCAAATTTTAGTGTATGCTTCATATTTACAAGACTAACTTTCTAGTAATAAGAAGGCCTAGTTGTGAGTTGTGCTAATGAAGTGGTCCAAATAGTGAATTAGACTCAAAGGTGATATGGACATATATATATATATATATATATATATATATATATATATATATATATATGTTATAAGGGGTATATTTTAGGTTTTTTAAAGTTTTTCATTCATTTTTTTAGGCTAAATAAGGTTCAATAAGGTTAAGTGTAACATGTTGCTTAAGATTGACCTAATGTATTAGGTATCTAAGTAGGCCAAACAAGTGAAGGTGGTCAAAGTGAGTTTGGTAGACCTAATGGTGATCCTATTCTTGTGTTTAATGTGTTATTTTACCCATTTTAATGATAATCCAATATTTTAAAGGTTTTTGTCTAACTAAGGTCTATGCAAGCAAGAGCCTTTTATTTATACAAGGCATAATAGGCCTATTTGAGCATCTAAGAGGAATGAGAGTGAAAGAGAATAAAAGAGAACCTTGAGGAGTAGAAGGAGTTCATGTAGACAATAAAATAATAGTATATTATAAGTCATTAATATCCATTATAAATTTTTATTATGATAAGCAAGGTCATATGACCTAACCTAGTCAATAAAAGGGCTAATTGAGCAAAGTAGAAAAAGAGTAGATTTGTTTGTTTGAAGAGACAGTTTGAAAGTGTTGACATAGTGATATTGTTTTGATTAAGATAATATTAGAGTTGAATCAGAGATGTGTTCCTAATGTATGATAGTGGATAGAGTAGATATAGAGCTGAAGAAGAGATCACCATCTGTTGGTTAGGCAACAAGGTATTGTGAAGTTGATCAAGTTTGTCTTGGCTGAGTTGGTGCTTAGTCAAGATGTATTGGGAGCTAACTTGTAGGTTTATTATTGTATAATTTTCCTTGAATTGTAATAATTTATGTTTAGTCACTTATGGGTTTGGTTCCTCATTATAATTTAGAGCTTGTTAAAGGCCTAGTTGAGTTGGTACTTAACTAGTAAGGGGTTGGTGATCTTTATGGGGTTGGTGCATCACTAAATACTGATTCATAGTTTTATAAGACTATAGTAAGATATAATTTTTAGTGTGTTTTATTCCCCATGAGTTTTTCCCACATATGTCTTGTATTTATGTGTTTATATCTTGCTTCTTGCTTATATGATTGATTATCTATGTATCGATTGATCACTATATTAGTTTAAAATTCTAAGCATGTTAAGCCGAAATGAAAGATTGTTTTAAGATACTAAATATTCCCCCTAGTGGCAATGCTTACAATAGACTTTACTTCAAAGGGGTCAGGCCAAGATAACTAAAATTAAGATGGGTCATTTTGGATAATGATCTAGTCAAATGGGTTGAATAAGCTAGACTTGTTGAACTAAATGAGATTGTTTGATAGGTTGGGATACCCTTTCAAGATTATGGACTATACCTAATAAATGGTGTGGTATTTTTTAACAATATTATTATACTAATTTAAAATATTTGATTAATGTAGAAAATTATTTTATGATGAGGTGTCTAGAATGTCCAAACTCTAGAAATACTAGATAGTGTAACTCTTATTCAATGTTGTTTTTATTAAATGGAAACAAGTCATGTTAAATTAACCTTAGTATTTTTAAAAATATATTGGCTTGGTATTATCTCATCAATTTGATCTATAAAAGTTAATAAGTGGATTTAGGCTATATCTTAGATGAAGATTTGAACCGAATGGAAAGCTTTATTAGTTTTGAAGCTAAAAATGAATTTACCAAGGTAGTTTAGATTTTTATATTCTTATTTATTCATCTAAGGCCTTGAATTGATTTATTATTTAATTGGTAATATGGTTTGAGTGAAATACCTTTATATTTATCTCATATTTGATATCATTTTATGTTATTTATGCTTAAATAGGGGTAAATATTCAAGGTAAAGATCATATCACATGTGGATACACTTGTTTTGAGAGCATCATCTAAAAATATGGGAATAAATGTGTTAAATTATGGTTCAAATAAGAGGTGATAATTTACTTTTAAATATTTATGTAGATGTCTAACTAACATTTTACGAAGTGAAAGAATAAAGAAAATAATTAACAACAAATTCATATGCAAGTAAACAAATAAAAATCTTGGGTGGATCTTATTGTAAGATCTGAAACTTCAAAGATTGTCTCTAGAAAAAACCTTGTAATTATGATGGAGGATGATTAGGTGATCATATAAATCCCATATTCCATTATAGAAATCACCAAATCTACTTTTGAGAACTCTCTCCTAGAAATATTTTATGTCTACAAACCTAGAATTGATGACTTTAGGGATTGGGTTGCTAGGAAATGGAAAGCTATGGGCCACATTGATGTTGTAGCTATAGATAAAAATATTTTATTGGTCTCTTTATCTTCCTTATAATTTTTTTAAAAGGCCATGGAAGGAGAGCCATGGTATTTTGGAAAATCATTCATATTCCTTAGAAAATGGAAGCCTATGTTAAACCTTCACTATGATTCTCCTATAAAGCTTCCCATGTGAATATATTTAACAAAATTTACCTTATAATTTTTGTAGTAGGAGCTTACCTTTAAAATTATCCATGCTATAGGAAAACCAATGTACATTTATCTAGTGACTAGAGAAAAATAAGGCAAGCTAGGTTGAACATTTATTTTCAAACTAACAAACCAATGCTTAGAAGCATCTATCTTATAAAAACATTTAGGCACTAAATCCAAAATATATTTATGAAATAAATTACTTTATCTATAAATATTTTGATTCAATTATTCATGATAGTAAATATTGTCCAACTTCCCAAAGGATGGAGACAAAGGAAATGCATTTGAAACAACCTAGAGGGCCTAAAAAAACCCAACGGTCTCTCTCAAATAGACCTATAATATAATTTAACTTATCATAAAATAATGGAAAATCAATGCTAGGATGATTTCAATGATAGAAAGGAAAAATTTTCTTTTGCAAAAAAGGTGACCCAATCAGCCATAGAAGATCACCATTTGGGGAATCCCTACAAATCAATTTTAGAGATGAGAGTAAGCACCCTAAAATCCTTGATCACTTGTGTCCTATAGGGAAGGGAAGATTTTTTTCTTATAGGGAATTGATATCCCCCCTTCAATATTAAATTCCTAAGTCACCACTCTTTTTAATAATGAAGAAATGATAAGGATCTAAAAGAATTTACTCTTTGAGGAGGATGCATACTAAATCCCAAGGATTTTTTTTTAGTTGGGGATGCCTCTCAGTTATATTATTTCAAGAAACATCTAGAGTCCTTCAAAAGACATAAATCATTCTAAATACCCCATGGAAACTCCCTTATTTGGTGATGAAAATTGGATTGAGTTAAAAAAAATTTAAAAGGAAAGGATAAAGAAAGAAATATCCCCAAGAGTAGTTATGTGAGGTATAAAACCTATGTCAATCAAGGAAATAAATACTAATTCCAAAGGAGGTTCTTAAGATTGCATATAACCTTGGCGCAGTCTAATCTCATACAATTTTGATGATTTATAGCTTGATACTTGGGGGTATTTTTAGACTCTCAAATTTATTATAGTGACCATTTAGAATGTGATTTGTTTAAATTTTGAAATTTTCATAAATTTATTCTAAATATTTATCTATAGTATAGAAGTGATTGGCTTAGGGTGGATTCATGTGCAAAGGTTTTTTTCTAACTGGGTGATAGATCTCATTAGTGATCAAAAGTTTAGTCATTGTTTTACTTTTTTTGTGCTTCCAATCATCATTAATTATGGAAATAGTTTTTTATGAAAAATTTGGTGGGTTTTGTATTTGTTTGGCCTCCCACATAGTTTGTTTTTTAATTTTTAAACTCCTCCTAACTGTTCTGAATAATGATGGGTTTTACAAATTAAAATCATAGTTTTGGTAGGTTATTTTTCCTAGGAAGAAATGGATAGCATTAAGGAACCTTCTTTGTGCTTCACAAGCTCACACCTGAATTACAATATCTTGGTCCTATATGTACTATACATGTATTTAGATGAGTTGGAGGTGAAATTATATAATTCTTTGGTTGAAAAATTTATTGGGGATAGGCACAATAGCAAGGCTGCTAGGAATTGGACTAGAAGGAAATAATTAGGTATTAGGGAAGTCAATTTTGTAGATCTTATAAATGGATGCCTCTTGTTTTATTTTGAGTGTAGGGATAATTGTTTAAAAATCTTGAATGAAGGGCCTTGGTTGATGGGTAAGGAGTATCTCATGTTTTAATGCTAGAAATTGAATTGGTCTCCAATCAGTTTTAAGCCTAATAAAATCCC
The DNA here is from genome assembly GCA_037957365.1 of Torreya grandis. Lineage (NCBI taxonomy): Eukaryota > Viridiplantae > Streptophyta > Pinopsida > Cupressales > Taxaceae > Torreya > Torreya grandis. The sequence goes on along the minus strand of JARHVA010006697.1, from coordinate 75,930 downwards.
TATGTGGCTAGAACTCCTTGGTCTCCCTCTTCCTTTTTGGAAATAAATAATTATGAGAAGCATTACTGAGAATTTTGGTACATTGGTCACCATTGAATCCACTATAGATCATGTATAAAAATTATTTAATTATGATTTTGTGTGTTGGCCTTGATTGATTTGATACTTCCCACTTTAGTTCAGCTAAGGTCCTCTATTGGATCCTCTAATCAAAAAATATTATTTGATAGGGATAATGGAATTTTCTCTCTCTAAAATAAATTTGGTCTTATTGATGCCTTTTATTCTAGGCTCAAAAAAGTTGAATATTTTGTACAAAACTTGAACGATTCCCACTCTATTTAGGAACATTGGGAATTGGATAATGAAATTCTAAACCACTCCTAAAAAGATATATTGGAATAATTTGATGGTCAAGATGATCTTATTCATCTCTTAGATTCTGATTATTTTTCTTTTATCTTAGTATTTTTCTACCATGATTTTTACTATTTCTTTATTTGGACCTCCTTTTTATACTTTTTGGACCCTTTTGTGGACCATCATCCTAGATCGTTTTTGTTATCTTATCTTTTTTTTATTCTCCTTTGTTCTTGTCTTTCCTAGACTCATTTTCTCTTTATGAGGAGACCTAGACATCCCAATGTGTGTGGGATGGTTTTCACATTAGTCAAAGGTGGGTTTACCTTAATCCAAATAAACAATTTTTCATTTATTGAAGCATAAATGAATTTTAGGATTGTTTCTAATTGAATTGATTATATAATCACATATAATGCAAATCAATATAAACCAATTTTATTTTTTGGTCTTTTTAATATTTAGTCATGTAATAAAAATAAATAATTGACAAAGTGCAATGCTATAAATTAATAACTAATTAATATTTTTATCTTTTATTTTTTGAATGAAAAAATCACCGTTAAAAATGAACTAAATGCTTTTATATTTCTATGTTTTTAGATTTATGAATGCAAAATGTAAAGCAAAAAATGGACTAATTTGAATGCCTTTGTATTTTGTATTATTATATATTGAGAAGTAGAATGTAAAGTTGAGACTTATTTTATTTTAATGGCTTTCTATTTTTTATTTAAATATTTTAAGATGTAAACTATGAATCTAAAAAAAACCAATTAAATTATTTTCCTTTCATTTATTTTTAGATTTTGAGATGTAAAATATAAATCTAAAAATGAACTATCTAATTAGACATTCAAATGTGAATTTTGAAGATAAATGAAATTAAAAACTACTATGATGATTTGAATTGGAATAATCTTTTATTGTAGCCATATTGGTTAAAAATAATACCATGTTTTAAATATATTGATTCTAGATTGTTGTTGAAAATGAAAAGAAGATAATTTAATGTTATGGGCGAAAAATTTAATACAATAGATAATTTATTCCTCTCATTTAATTTTATAAAATAAAAAATGGATATTTATTCAAAGAGTATATATGGGTATTGAATAATAAATAAAAATAATTCTTCAAAGATCACCTCTCCACAAGAAGTACAGAGGAAAAGCTTAAAATAAATTTTCACAAGAACATGAGTTGTGAATAAATTAATATCACAGTAAACATAAGAACTATGGAAGTTTTAAGGAATGAAAAACATGAAACATATACACGTAAAAATTGCATGAACTATCTAAAAGTATATGTTGAATGAAGAAGTAGGGGTAAGTGTTACATCCCAATTTCACCCTATTTATTATATCCTTTGAATTCATGGATTATTATGGTTATTATTTCTTTGATTTGAGATTTATGACATATATTGATTATGGGATAGTTATATACTAATTAGTTTACATGATGGATTAATTATGTGACAACTTTACTTTCTTATTTTGTACATTATGGATGTATATTTGTTAGTTATGCATGATTATTTTTTTATATATATGATGACCTAGACTAACTACCTAGTTGTCATGAGGTGGATACAAGATTGATTCTTCCCCTAGAACATGATGGAGGTAAAGCATCATCAGATAGGATGGTGTAGATGGGATGATTAGGGACTGACAAAGGAAATGATAGTAACCCAAAACACACACCACAATAGAATAACTCATTTAACTCTTTATTTGATTTAGATAGTAAGTTTGTTTTTGAGTCTTAATATACTTCTTATATGATCATGTTTTGGTTAACTATTTGATTGTGTGACCTTATGTATGATTTTAGTGCATAGATTTACTCATTTAATGTTGTTTTATGATCATGTTTTTGATGTTTACAGTAATTAGGTTGTCTAAGATAGTGACTCATTTAAATGATATTCACTAAATATCATTGTCTTGATTTGATGTATTTATGTATAATAAATATTGAAGGCATTAGTATAAAATCTATGATTAGATAATGACAATGCTAGTATTATTATAATATCTTTGTGTGTGATGAAAGATTATAATGTATAATAGGATTATTTTGTGGTTGAAAAATGGTTAATGATTTTTCCATAGCCTTATTGCTATTTAAAAATATAAGGTAGTTAACCTTTTTGAGTTAATTCCAATAGTTACATTGATATCCTATGAAATTAACCTTAGCTAGAGAATTTAAATGCAAGTGGCACTAATGTTATGTTATAAATGAAATTATTAATTGGTTCAATTTATATTTTAAAGAGATAATTACCTTTTACATTTAAGTTAAGTGAATTTAACTATAATATTAATGTTAAATTAAGATCTAAGTCCAATGCATGGATTAAATTGGGATTTGAAGGCAATTAATCATTTTATTATGAATTAAATGGACCTAAGTTTATAATTAACTTGGCCTTGAATACCAAGATTAAAAATGCATGATTTATGATATTAAATGAATCTCAAGTTAAGATTTTAAAAATTAAATGGTAAAGTGGCAATTTATGCATGGAAAAGGGAATCTTTAAGAGGGAGGTTATTATAAGGGGAAGAGTATGGTGAGATTATGAAGGAAGATGATGAGATTGAGGTGAGAGGATATCAGAGGAGAGTAAGATGACAAAGTAAGGTGAGAGAGAGAAAAAAATAAGAATCCTAGTTCAATTTAAGTGTTAAAAGGTTAGTTTGGTATTTAAGATTTTTTTGTATAAAATGTTGGAAATGAATCGATCCAGATAGTTTAATAAATTAATTTTTTTTATTATTAAAAAATATAGGCTTAGATAATTTTTAAAATAATTTATAAGGTAAACAATCTTGAAATTATAGTTGTACCTTATAGTTGTTGGATGCACCATGTGTGAATTCATAAATAATTAAATAAGTATAATATACAAGTATATTATAAAGGTTTAAAGTTAGAATGAAAAAAAAAGTATATAAATGATCTTTAAAAGGGTCAAGAAAAGAAAACCATTGGACAACTTGTTAAATTTAGAGACAAGTCGATTTTGTGAATTTTGGTTGCATACAATAGATAGCCTATAAACAAAATTTGAGTATTTAAAATATATAAAACAAATCAACAAAATTAATAGTTATTGAAGACTCTTATTACCGAATATATATGCATGATTATATATGATATGAGAATATAAAATAGAGTATGTATTTAAATGAACTATTTATATTAAGATAGATTACATAAATATATATTTATGTAGGATTCTGAATAAACATGTGTAAATGGCTATGTATTTGAAATGAAAGTCAAAATTTATTTATTCCAAGTTATTTTCAAAATATATTTATGCCAAGATGTTTTCAAAATATATTTATACTAAGTTTTTCTGGACTACGTATACTCCATTTGGGAACAAAATGGAACACATGTGAAGGAAACTACGTTTCCTCTTTACTGCAAATCAAATTTTGGGTGAAACATTACTTTTTCCTTAATTTTTTCTATTGTGGATTGGAATCAAGTTTATATCAGAGAACTTGTATTTTTCATACTTTTCTTCATAGCTAATCAATGGTTGAACTGGAAGATGTGCAGGTGTTATCTATTTTAGGTATACAATATAGAATGACCGAGCATGTGTGTTTTTGGTCAATTATGAAGTTTGCTAGTTTTTGAATGGATTTAGTATTCCTTACATTACTTATTTCATGAGTTATTCAATTATAAATGAGTTTAAACATTTAACATATTATGCATAGATGGGATTTTTGTATATAACTTGTAAATGAATTTCTATATCACATTTGAGATATATGGTAGATGAACGGATAAACCTTGTAGCAAATCTAGGAACTTATATGCCAAAAATAGTTGTATATAACTTTTTATGTGAAATTCAAAATTGTCTATATGAATTGGTTATAGTGATGATTGGATTTTTGTATGAAGATAACTATGGTTTTGGGTTTATAGTGCATGATTCTTTAAATTTGTTCATGACTAGATTATTGATATTTGATTAATATGTAAAAGAAATAAGCAATGATGGCTTGAGTATTTTAGGATATAAATAATGTTATAATTTGAATAAAATAACATTTGAGTTACTTTTGAGATGTAGTAGCGTGTGTTATAAAGCATGGTTTATACCTGGATGGTATGTGCTAATGATAACTATTCATGTTATGTTTATTATTTATGTATTAGATATAATGTATTAAGATCCATTTAATTAATTTGAAGCACTAAATGCATAGTTAGAATTATTTATCATACTTATCAATTTAATATATATTAATAGGAATAATTTGTTTGAATTATTTTATATTTAACTAGTCTTGCATTGATAAAAGCCAAACAAGTAGTGAGATGGACTTCACAATCTTAGTTAGCATCACCAATGCTAGATGAGGGTAATTTGATCAAGTGGTGTGTGTGAAATTGAATAATCCTAGAGATCATATTTTATTTAAAAACTTTGGAAATTGTAATGTTAGATACACATTATCATTTCATATGTTTAATTTATGTGTTTGTGTGATATCATGTTAGAACATATTTTATTTATGATGCACATCATGTAGTATAAATATTATAACACATGGGTACTGGCATGTCTCTCTAGATTCCTACACCATCACTATCTACTTATCTATGAAGGTAGGGTAATTCCATGATGGGGGATTGTGCAGAGGATTCATGGTCTATGGTTGGTGTGGAAAAATGCTTAGATTATACTCTCCCTCCTCATTAGAGTACTTATTAAGAGACTACACTTGAGATTATCAATGATACATGAGTTATTTTTATGACTCGAGATCTATGGAGCATAGCATCTATTTATTTTATTAATTAAAAATACCTAATAGAAATGTAATTGTATTATTTTTTATACTTTAAAAAAATTAATTGTATTATTGTACCATCCATGATTAGATTTTAAAGTGATTATTTTCCTTATAATTATGTTAGGCTACATAAAATGCTAATGATTGGAAATGTTATTTTTATAAGTTTGTAAAAGTATAATACGACTGGTTTGTATTTTAAAAAGAAATAATTATATTTTCATGGTGTAATTTAATGAAAGATTAAATGTTGAGTTACTAATGCTAAAAAAAGTTGCTGCATTTTCTAGAATAATCTATTTTTGGTTGTTACATGTAGTATTAGATCCAAGGTTCAAACTCTATGACTTAATGAGTCCACTAACATTTTTGTATTATTTTAATTATATAAAAATAAGAATGGTAAAAATAATATCATCAGGTGAGGGTCCATCGAATGTCCATGATAATAACCCTCCAGTTGATCCTAACTAATTTTTTGTTGAACAAGAAGTAAAGTTCGATCAGATTCTCATAGCCATGAATGATATTAGGGATAAAATCTTTTTGAGCAAGAAAATAAGTAGGATGCAAGAGCTCAAGTAGCTATAAAGTTGTCTAGGGACATGAAAAAGGTGAGTCCATGCAATTTAGGTGGAATTATCCTAGGTGATGGATTTGAAGCATGTATAATAGATATGAAGAAGTATTTTGAGATTTGAAACTACTCCAAGGTCAATAAATTAGTTTTGGGAGCATACCAATTAGTTTTTAGGGTAGCTACATGGTTGAATAACAAGAAGTTAAAAATAAACCTTAACTCAACCACCACTACTTGGGAGTAGTTTGAGACATTGTTTAGGTCATGGTGGTTTGATCAAAAGCTTGTAGATTTATAGAATCTAAAGTAGGGAGATTTATCAATAAATGAGTACTAGGAGTAGTTCACCAAACTTATTAAGTATGTACCTTAGTAATAGGTATATGATAGGTTCAAGAGCAAGAAGTTTATCATGGGATTAAAACCTCACATTAGTGGAGAGGTTTATGTCTATGGACCTTCTACCATGGATCAAGGCTTTGAAAATGTAGTCAAGAAGGAGAAAATTTGAAGTCTCTTTCATAGGCTATGGATAAATTCAAGAAAAAAATTAGATGTTTTAAGCTAAATTTTACGAAGAATAATTGGAAATAGAGGAGTGGAGACTCTAAGAGTTAGTTCAAGAATCAGAATGCCAAATTCAAGAGTGAATCAAGAAAGAAGAAACCGATTAATGGTTTTAAAGTTAGTTTCAAAGGAAACCAATAGACTAATAGGAAAGGACAACTTGGAGGTTGTTTCATTTGCAAAGGATACCATTATGTTTGTGAATGCACTTAGGACAACTCAAATAATAAAGGTCCTAATCCTCAATAGGGAAATTTTCAACATCATATTCATGAAACAATTGATAAATGGCAAGCCAAATTTTAAGCATCACCCATAGAGATATCAAGTACTTTGTCTAACCATATAGTTATATTTTGATAGATACAAGGGCTAATGAATGTCTTATAGATCCTAGAATGCTTAGTAAGTTTCCTAGAAGAGCTAGATTTATGGCAATTTTATGGTCAATATAGTATGGTAATGAATCCAAAGTCATGGTTGAAAAGTGTCTTATTGAATCAAAGATTAATTTTCCTAAATTCACAACCATAGTGTATCTATTTGTAGAACCATAAGGGTCATATGTTGTGATCCTAAAATTTAAGTAGCTTGTAAAACACAAAGCCAAGGTTGAGTACTACTTAAATAAGGTTGAGTGTCTTGATGATTTTGTAAATCATACACAAATTCATGGAGAGAAAATAAAGTTGAGACTTAGGAAAATTTATTTAATACAACTTAGGAGAGCTTAGGGAAAAGGGTGCCAAGCATTTATCATCAAGATATATGAAATAAAGGAACATAAAGAACCATATCTCAAACATTACCTAATTATTAGAGATTTTCATGATGTATTTTTGGAAGGATTACTTTGATTGATTCCTTAACATGAGTTTGATTTATATATAAATATCATACTTAGATTAAAACTATAGTCTAAGGCACCATACAAGATGATAGCCACTGAGTTGGTTGAATTGAAGGCTCAACTCCTAGAATTGTTGTCAAAGTGGTTGATCAAGCCTACTATGTCACCATGAGGTGCACTAGTTATATTTGTCAAGAAGAAGGATGTTACTCTTTGAATTTGTATTGATTATAATATGTTAAATAAGGAATATATAAAAATAGGTATCTACTACATCATATAAATGATCGTTTTAATCAAATACAGGGAACAATGATCTTTTCTAAGATTTTTCTTAGATTTGGATACCATCATTTGAGGTTTGGGATGAGGATATTCTAAAGATAGATTTCAAAACTCATTATGGATATTATGAGTTAACAGTGTTACCCTTTTGGTTGATTAATGCACTAATAACATTCATGAATCTCATGAATAGTATGTTTAAAGATTATCTAGATCACTTTGTTTTGGTCTTTTTAGATGATATTTTTATATATTTTGAGAATGAAGAGGAACACATTTAGAGTCTAGAATTGGTTCTAAAATGGTTGTAGAAGAACAAGCTATATTCCTAGTTATCTAAGTACACATTTTTATAGGAGAGAATGCAATATCTAGGACATATTATTTTTGTAGATGGTATTTATGTAAATATGGATAAGATAAAATCCATTATGGAGTATCTGATACCAAAGAGTGTGAAAGAAGTAAGAAATTTTATGGTATTAGAAAGATATTACAATAAGTTCATTCCATATTTTTCCAAAATGGATAATCTAATTACCTCCTTGTAATGGAAGAAACAAATATTTTTTTAGTTATAAAAATGTGAATTAGCTTTTTAGGAATTGAAAATAAGGCTTGCTTAAGCACTAGTGTTGAGAGTTCCTAACCCCAATGGTCAATTTTCAATGATCATAGATGCATCAAGAGAGGGAATAGGAGGATTACTTATGTAGGATGATGTAGTGGTGGATTATGAATCAAGGAAGTTAAAAAATTATGAGGTGAATTATGCCCCTCATGATATTAAACTTACAATAATTGTTCATACTTTACAAGTTTGAAGACATTATTTTTTGGAAAATTTTTTGAACTCAAGAAAGATAACATGGAACTCAAGTATATTTTCACCCAACCAAATTTGAATGATCATCAAAGACACTAGTTAGAGTTTTTATCTGACTATGAATTTGATATCAATTACATCAAAGGTAAAGAGAATAGAGTAGTTGATGCCTTGAGTCATAAAAGGTACATAGTAGTCATGAATACTATTAGGAATAATTTTAGGGATAATTTAGTTGAGTTCTCACTAGGATATGAATTCTATAATTAGGTCAAAAATTCATTATATGAGAGTGAATATAATCCTTCATATAAGGGATTTAATTTTGAGAGTGATGGTATTTTATGATACAATGAAAGGATATATGTTTCAAATCAAGAAAATCTACAAAAGTACATTTATAAATAAATTGTAAAATCCCCCATATAAAATACATATAGGAGTAACCAAGATCATGTAAGAGATTAAACCTTTCTTTTTTTTAAAGGGAGTCAATAAAGATGTGGTAGACTATATGTCACATTGTTTACAATGTCAAGGAGTGAAATTTGAGCATGTACACCTAGGTATATTATTATATATAGATGATATACTAGAGTAGAATTGGTAGGTGATAAAAATATATTTTGTCCAAGGTTTAAAAATTTCATGGAGTAGGCATGATATGATCTTAGTAGTTGTTGATAAACTAATCAAGGTGGCTCATTTTATACTAAACAATTTGATAGATGATGCACCTACCCTTATGAAGATGTTCATAAATAAGTGTATAGGTTGAAGGGATTTTAAGAGAAGATAATTTTGGATCATGATAAAAATATGAATTATAAGCTTTGGGTAACTTAAAACTCAACTTTGGGTACAGAAATAAATTTTAGTACTGCATATCACCTAGAGACTGATGGTTAGACTGAGTAAATTAATCAAGTGTTAAAGAATATTTTTGTATGTATTACATGGATCATCAATATAAATGGGAAGATCATATTCTATTTGTTTAGTTTCCATACAAAAATTCATACCAATAGGCTTTGAAGATGGCACCATTTGAGGCACTATACAAAAGAAGGTGCATGACACTAATCAATTAGGACAAGTTAGAGGACAAGGTAATCTTTGAGCCTAAGATGATTTTAGAAATGAAAGAAAAAGTTAGATTAATTAGGTAGAGACTAGCTAAGGCCAATGATAAATAAAAGAGATATGCTAATTTAAAGAAGATAGATAGGTAGTTTTCTATAGGCGATAAAGTGTTCTTGTGGGTTAAGCCACAGAAGAGCTTGATTAACTTTAAAAAGTTAGCAAAAATATCACCAAGACATTTGGGACCCTTCAAGGTGTTAGAAGTGGTTAATAATATAGTGTATATGCTTAAATTTCCACCATACATAGCTGTATTACATAATATTTTCCATTTATCTTATCTTAGAAAGTTTATAGTTGATCCTTCACATGTACTAGATTAGAAAGCTTTGCAGGTTCTAGATCCTAGGATGGTCATGGTAGAACCAATCAAAGTAATTGACACTCAAAAACTTTATTTTTATAATAGAGAAGTATCATAGTGCAAGGTCTTGTGGGACCAATAATCTAAGGATAATGCTATTTGGGAGGACTATTATGAGATCTACAAGCTATTTCGACATTTGTTTGCATGATTTGATACTAGATACTATGTTTTTATTTTGTTAAACTCTATTTTTATTCAAAAGTTGTTTTTGAATAAGTATCATGATGATGATGATCAATTTTAGGAGGTAAAGATATTACATACCGATTTCACACTAAATATTATAACCTTTGAATCCATAGATTACTATGGTTTTTATTTGATTATTATTGCTTTAATTTGAGCTTCATAATGTATATTGATTATGGGACAATTATATCCTAGCTATTTTACATGATGAATTAATTATATAACAATTATATTTTATTATTATGTACATTATTGATGTATATTTGTTAGTTATGCATCATTTGTATTTGATATATATGATGACTTGAACTAACTGCCTACTTGTCATGAGGTAGATGAAAGATTGATTCTTCCCTCAGAACATGATGGAGGTAGAGCATCATCAGATATGATAGTTTAGATGGATGATTGGGAGATTATAGAAGAATTTCTAGTAACCCAACACACACACCATAGTAAAATAACTTATTTAACTCTTTGTTTCCTTTATATAGTAAGTTTGTTTTTGAGTGGTAATGTACTTTTTCTATGATAATTTTTTAGTTGATGACTATGATGATCTAATTGTGTAACCTCATGTATGTTTTTAGTGCATATATTTACTCATAAAATGTTGTTTTATGATCATATTTTTGATGTTTACACTAATGAGGTTATCTAACATAGTGATTGGTTTAAATTATATTTGATAAATATCATTGTCTTGATTTGATGTCTTTATGTAAAACAAATATTCAAGGCATTAGTATAAAATATATGATTGCATAATGACAACTCTATAATTATTATAAAATATCTTTGTGTGATGAAATATTATAATGCATAATATGATTATCTTGTGGTCAAAATTTGGTTATTGATTTCTCCATAGTTGCATTACTATTCAAAAATATAAGGTGATTAACCTTTTTGAGTTAATGCCAATAGTTGCATTGATATCCTATGAAATTAACATTAGTTAAGAATTCAAATCCAAGTGGCATTAGTCTTATGTTATAAATTAAATTACTAATTGGTTTGATTTATCTTTTAAAGAGATAATTACCTTTTATGCTTAAGTTAAGGAAAATTAACTATAATAATATTGTTAACTTAAGATCTGAGTTTAATGTGTGGATAACATTGGGATTTGAGGGTAATTAATATTTTTATTATGACTTAAGTGGACCTAAGTTGATATTTAACTTTGCCTTGAACACCAAGATTAAACATGCATAATTTACGATATTAAATGAAGCTCAAGTTAAGATTTTAAAACTAAAATGGTAAAATGATGATTTATGCATGAAAAAGGGAATCATTAACAAGGAGATTATTATAAGGGGAAAATTATAGATAGATTACAAAGGAGGATAGTGAGAGTGAGGTGAGAGAGATTAGAAAGAAGGTTAAGAATCATGGTTTAGTTTAAACGTTGAAAGGTTGGTGTGGTATTTAAGATTATTTTTGTATATAATGTTAGAAATGAATCAATCTAGATAGTTTAATAAATTAATTTTTTTATTAATAAAAAATAAGTGTTTAGATAAATATATAAATAATTTATGAGGTAAATAAAGTTGAAACTATAGCTATACCTTACCATAGTTGGATGCACCACGTGTGAATTCATAGATAATTAAGTATAATAAATAGGTATATTGCAAAGGTTTAATTTCAAACTAAAAACAAAATTATAGAAATGATTTCAAAAAGGGTCAATAAAATAAAACTATTGGATGATTTTTTAAATTTAGAGGTAAGTTAATTTTGTGAATTCTAGTTACATACTATAGATAACCTATAAACCAAATCTAAGTATTTAGAAAAGATTAAATAAATCAATAGAATTAATATTTATTGAAGAATATTATTAATGAATACATATGCATGATTATATATAGTTCAAGAATATAAAATAGAATATGTATTTAAATGAACTATGTGTATTAAGATAGATTACATACATATATATTTATGCAGGATTCTGCATAAACTTGTGTGTAAATGCCTATGTATTTGAAATGCAAGTCAAAATTTATTAATGCCAAGTCATTTTTAAAATATATTTATGCCAAGATGTTTTGAAAATATATTTATACCAAGTTATTCTAGACTACGTATACTTTATTTAGGAAATAAATGGAAAACATATAGAGGAAACTACATTTCCTCTTTATTACAAATCAAATTTTGGGTGGAATTTTATTTTTACCTCAAATTTACATATTGTGAATTGAACTGAAGTTTATATAAGAAAAAATTTCTTCTATATACTTTGTTCCATAGCTAGTCAATGGTCAAACTAGAAGATGTTCATGTGTTATGTATTTGAGGTATATAATATAAAATGACTTAGCATGCATGTTTTTGGTCAATTATGAAGTTTTCTAGTTTGTGAATGGATTTATTAGTCCTTGTGATAGGTATTTCATGATTTGTTCACTTATAACCAAGTTTAAATATTTAACATGTTATGCATAGATGGGATTTTTGTATATAGCTTGTAAATGAATTTATATATCACATTGAGATATAGGATTGATGAATAGATAAACCCTATAGCAAATCTAAGAACTTGTATGCCAATAATAATTATATATAACTTGTTATGTGGAGTTTAAAATTACCTATACATATTGGTTATAGGGATTCTTTTATTTTAGAATAAAGATAACTATGGTATTGGGTTTGTAGTGAATAATTCTTTGAAGTTGTTCATGACTGGATTGTTGATATTTGAGTAATATGCAAAAGAAATAAGTTATGATGGATTGAGTATTTTAGGATATAAATTAATGTTATAAGTTTAATAAAATAACATTTGAATTACTTTTGAGATGTAGTATATTTTATTCTAAAGTATGGTTTATAACCAGATGGTATGTCCTAATGAGGATTGTTCATGTAATGTTTATTAAATATAATGTATTAAGATTCATTTAATGAATTTGATGGACTAAATGCATAGTTATGATTATTTACCATACTTATCAATTTCATATCTATTAATAGGAATAATCTATTTGAGTAATTGGTTTATATATTATGTTATATTTAACCAAGGTTGCATTGATAAACTCTAAACAAGTAGTGAGATGGACTTCACTAGCTTAGTTAGCATCACCAATGCTAGATGAGGGTAATATGATTAAGTGTTGCGTATGAAATTAATTGATCTTAGAGATCATATGTTATTCAAAAAAATTGACTAAATTAATGTTAGATAGACATTATAATTCCATATGTTTGATTTACATGTTTGTGTGATATCATGTTAGAATGTATTTTCTTTATGATACACATCATGTAGTAGAAATATTACATCACATGGATATTGGCATGTCTCTATGGATTCCTACATTGTCTCTATCTACATGTCTATGAAGGCAGGGCCATTCCTTGATGGGCGATTATGTGGGGGATTGATGGTCTATGGTTGGTTTGGAAAATCACTTGGATGATGCTCTCCCTCCCCACTATACTACTTAATTGGAGACTAAAATTGATATTATCTAGGATACACGAGTTAGTTTGATGACTCAAGCACTATGGAGCATAGTATATATTTATTATATTAAGGAAAAATTCTTAATGGAAATGTAATTGTATTATTTTTTATACTTCAAAAATAGTAGATGTATTATTGTACCAACTATGGCTAGATTTTAAAGTGATTAATTTCCTTATAATTATGTTAGGTTATATAAAATTCTAATGATTGGAATTGTTGTTGTTATAAGTTTGTAAAATTATAATATGCTTTATTAGTATGTTTAAAATCACTAATTATATTCTCATGGTGTAATATAATGAAATATTAAATGTTGAGTTAATAGTGTTAAAAAAAATTACTACATTTTCTATTATAATCTATTGTTGGTTGTTACAATGAAGATATGACTAATTTAGTCTTGAGACTTCTATAGGTCATTAATATTATAGATAGTGAACTAATGCAAAGTTTTGAACATTATTATAATTCACATGAAATGTTTTATGTTTCTTTTAATATTAATAAATTTTAATTGAATAATTATAATGTGAAAAAAATAAGGAAATTAAAATTAATAAACCTAAGAATTTTCAAGTGCAAATGATAAATCTAAAATTTGTTTTTGGTTGTGAAACTTCAACCCTCAAGATATTAATCAAGATAATTTCTTGCTTTGATCTAGGAAAGTTTTTGTTAAAAATATGGGATTCAAGAATAGTAGGAAATGAAATTAAAAATAATAAGGTAAGGCAAAATGTAGATGTTTATGGCTAGGTTTCCAAAATGCCATAGTGATGGTTATCTATTATTGATTTTTTAATCCAAAATTTAATGTATATTATTATATTTTTAAAAGGAGAGTAGAGGGGTGTTAATGAGATTAGTGGGGATTTGATTGGGTTAGTGGATAGTTAAATTTTGTATTGATAAGTTAATTGGGTAGGCATGATCAGAAGTAGAGCATGAAATAAATGAAAACATTGTAAACATGCATCCCATGGGTTGAACTGGTTAGTTAGTTAAAGGTGAAGAAGCCATTTCACTAAGAAGGGAGTTAGTTTTGAATCCACCATGATGGAAAGTGAAACAAATGTGGTGGTTGCATAACTACCAAATTTTTTCCATGAAACACTAAAATCATGTTTAGGAACATCATAACCCAATAATTGTCTAAATTTTACATTTTGGGAAAATTTTTAATTAATAAAGGAAAAATGGGAAATAAAATAGATATGAGTATGTTACATTTTAATTTGGAGAATTTTACATCATCACCTATTTTTGGAATGTTTTACCATGTAAATTTTGGGTGTTTACATATTACCCCCTCATACATGCACCTTGCCATGGATTTTATAGGTTAATTTTCTTGAGAATAGGTATCATTGGCCTTTTTTGGCCTACATAAGAATATCTTACATAGTTCAATGAAACATATAGGATATAATGTGTTTTAAAAATTTCAAGCATGGAATATATTGTAGAGGCCCTGTAGGGTATCAAAAGTGCTTGGAACAAGTGTGTAAATGCAAGGGATCCATTTAGTTATTCATTGAGTTCACCTTTTCATTTTGGATTCAGTGGTATAAAGTACAAGTAAGTATTTTGTTGAGGCCAGATCTTGCACATGTTGATGAGTCAAGAAGAATTGATCATATGGGTTTGTTCATCTTGGTCCCTAGTTGTTGCATGCTAAGTCCTAGGTCCTTCACTAAAGTGCAAATGAAGTTATGCATGTGCAATTTTGTTTCATTAATCAAATTTCACTAAGTTTCCCATACTTAGCCAAATGAGCTCAATCATCACCAAGATGTCAAAATGGAGTAGATATGGACCAACCATCTTAAGTATTATTCACTTTGAAATATCTTTAGACTAATGGATCAGGTGGGTTTGTTCTTTCTAACCTTAGGAATATCCCTTGAAGTTTTGAGACCTCCATGACTTTTTCTATTCAAGTTATAATATTTCAAAAATGGACCTAAAACTTAAGACGTTTACACCAACATCAAATTTAAGTTTTAGGAAAACATCTATCTATGCTTAAATTTGATAGTCTATAAGATGTTAATCACATTCTATAGGACATTAAAAGATGGTCAGTAGGATATCAAATTTAAACGTAGAGTAAGACAAATCCTATTGAGATTAAATTTGATGATCACTTGACTATCAATGATGGTCATGTGAATTTCATTTGATACGAGTGAGGATGTCAATTTTAGAGGCATAAAATAGCCATTGGATTTCAAATAATGGGTCCCAATAGATTAATGGTTGGTATTTAATTAAGCATCTAGATCTAATAGTGAGTGGTGGTTAAAGAATCAGTGAATCCCAAAGGTGAATGTGATTGACAAGTGTCAAGGATGAATTCAATAATAAGAAGATCAATGATCCAGGGCCTTCATATAGTTTGAAATTGATGGGGTGAGTTGAGTCAGCTTGTCAATGAGCCAAGATAGATTTTGGCAACCAATTAGATTAAAGATGAGTCCAAGATTCTCAATGAAGGTTGGGAATCTATTTTAAACCATGAAAAATAAGGGTTTATATAGTATTTTAACACCAATAGAGCTAGTTCAAATTCCACAGAGTAGTTTAGGTGATGCATTAAGATGTAAGGAACACATAGAGATTTGTATTAAGATTAAAATATAGACCTCTAGTTCATATTCTACTTGGGTAGAGTTGTTATTGCAGTAGTGTTCACCATTTTATATAAGATACATGTATGTATATATGGGTTTTGGTTCTTGAAAATAAAATATGGGTCTATTTTGACCTATTATAATACAAAAAAGTGCTTTATAGTTTATAAGTTTATACTAATATGCAAACTATAAGAGAACCAATAACCTCAAATTTGGTTTTCCACCTATAAATAGACCTATGATCCAAATATGAAGATAAAGTAGAGATATAATTAATGTAAAATATATTCATTCTATGGCATGGTCATAGTCTAAACAAGGAGTAACCTAAAAGACACTGAGCCATTATCTAGTCAGATCTATGAGCTTGATATTTTGTCTTGAAAAGAGAGATAGAATGAAATTTCAAATAAAAGGTCTAGTATTGGGAACTATAACTAAGAGCATTTAATGAATCCTTAAAACCTTTGTGAACCTTCTCACTCAACAAACCACATGTAGTGTTTAGATTGATCAAAAAGGTGGTAATGTTTTCATTGGATGAGTAAAAGGTGGTGGCTCAAGTTAATTTAATGACTTAGGATAAAGTATTCTTTCTCTTATGGCATATTCTAACATCCTTTCTTTCTCCCTCTCTTCTCTTATATGTCATGGTCTCATTCCCATTGAAGGGTTTCTCATATTTTAGAATTTAGCATTTTATTTTCTGAGACAAGGATAGTCATCAAGACTCTTTGAAAAGTGTGCTCATCTGATAAGGTTAAACCCTATCAAAATATTGTAGGCACTACCTTTTGAATTAATAGGATTAAATATTTGCCTATCTCTTAACTTTAATATATGTTTATCATGTTTATGTATTGTGAATTTTAAGGTTTACAAGATGTCAATCATGTTTTATGAGATGTCAAATGATGATCGATGGGATGTAGACTTTAAAGACATAACAAGATAAATCCTATCAAGATTTAATTTGATGGTTATGTGACCATAAATCATGGTCATAGAATGTAATTTAATGGGAGTGAGGACATCAATTTTAGGGGCATCAACTAGACTAGAGCTTTCAAATAGTGGGTGTTAGCAAATAAATGACTTGCATTTAATCGAACATCTAGATCTAATGGAGAGCAATGGTCAAGGATTCATTGAATACCAAATGTGAATGTGTACATTATAAGTGTCAAGGATTCATTTAAAAAGTATATTATTGATGATCTATGGGCCTTCATATAGTTTGAAATTGATGGGGTGAGTTGAGTTGACTTGTTAATGACTTGAGTCAGATTTTGACAACCAATTAGATTAAATATGATCATAAGATTCTGGATGAAGGTTGGAAAGATATTTTTGACCATGAAATATAGGTTTTTACAAAGTATTCTAATTCCATTATATCTATTTTGAATGTCATAGATCAGTCTGGGTGATGTAGTAAGATGCAAGGAACACATAGAGATCACCATTAAGGTTAAAATATGGAGCTCTAGTTCATATTTTACTTAGGTAAAGTTGTTCTTATAGTAGTGTTCACCATTTTAAGGAGAATATATGTATATTTATATGGGTTTTGGTTCTTATAGAGAAATGATGGGTCTATTTTGACCTATTATAATATAATAAAGTTTTTTATAGTCTATAGGTCTATACTGATATGGAAACTATAGGAAAACCAATAACCTCAAATTGGTTTTTCACCTATAGATAGACTTATGACCCAAACATGATGATAAAGTAGATATATAATTAATTCAAAATATCTTCATTCCACATCATGGTCATATTATTGACAAGTAACCACCTAAAAGGTACTAGGACATGATCTAGTTAGATATATGAGTGTGATATTTAATATTGAAAAGAGAGATGACATTAAAGGTCAAAAATAAGGTCTATTATTGTGAATTTTAGTTAAGAGCATTTAATTAATCCTCAAAACCTTTATAAACCTTCTCACTCAACAAGCCACACGTAGTGTTTATATTGATAAAAAAGGTGGCAATGTTTTCATTGGATAAGGAGAAAAAGGTGGTAGCTCAAGTTCATTTAATGACTCAAGAAAAAGTATTATTTCTTTGATGGTGTGCTCTAACATCCTTTATTTTACCCTATATATGAGTTTGATATTTAATATTCAAAAGAGAGACGACATTAAAGGTCAAAAACAAGGTCTATTATTGTGAATTGTAGTTAAGAGCATTTAATTAATCCTCAAAACCTTTAGAAACCTTCTCACTCAACAAGACACACGCAGTGTTTAGATTGATAAAAAAGGTGGAAGTGTTTCCATTGGATAAGGAGAAAAAGGTGGTAACCCAAGTTCATTTAATGACTCAAGAAAAAGTATTAATTCTTTGATGGTGTGCTCTAACATCCTTTATTTTACCCTATCTTCTCCTATATATCTTTGTCTCATTCCCATTTAAGGGGTTCTCATTTTTTATAATCTAGAATTTTCTTTTCTAAGACAAGGATACTCATCATGACACTTAAAAAAGGGTGCTCAATTGATAAAGTTAAACCCTATCAAAATATTTTAATAACTACCTTTTTAAGTAATACGATCAAATCTTTGCCTATCTCTTATCTTTAATATTTATTTAGCATGCTTGTGTATGGTGAATTTGTGAAGGAGATTACTCTTAGTTTTTTATTCTTTTGCTTACCTCTTTGAATTTTTTCTCAATCTAAATTATAGGTATAGATTAATGTTCTCTTTGAATGGAATAAATATTTATCTAATTAGTGAGATTGTGAAATTGAGTAATCCATAGTTGTCTTTTTTACCAATCTGGTGTGTATTAAAGCTTATATGAGTGGCCATTTAACTTTGGTACATCACATTTTTAGATTTCTTAGGGTCACTTACTATCTTTCTAACCCTTTTCTTGGTGAAACTTTAGTTTACCATTTTTTTAGGTGAGTATCAATAGTAAACTAGCCTTCTTCAGAGGTTCAATCTTAACATAGGTTACCCACAACCTAGGGTTGTCCCAATATTATAGATTACTTAGAGAGAGCCTAAAGAACACTCTCCAAGGGTGAAAATTAATCCTATAATAGGTACACCCCATTTAAGGGGAGAGTAAGTAAACTTAATTTATTAATTATGTTTCTAAGTGAATCTAACTAATACATCTCATCACTTTTATAAAAAAAATGGGAATCAAGTTTAATATCTTTGAAGAAATTGACAACACAGTATTTAATAAACCTACTAGACAAGATTACTTACCATATATTCAAGGGAAAAAAATATTACTTGGTCTATCTTGTTGAGGGATGGAGCTCAATGGTATATGAAGAAAAATTGACCTAATGTATGGGAATGGTACTGTCTCATTTAATCCTTATTTTTACATACATGTAAAACTCACAATAACATTAAAATACATGAAAAATAAAACATATAAGTAAATTATGATAAGAAGGTAATTTTAAAATAAAATAAAGAAATGAAAATTTACTATAAATAACTTTTTATTTTAAATATATAATTCATTTTCACTCACCTAATTATCAAATTTGAGTTTTGGCCCACCTTTGACCAAATTTAAAATGGAGATAAAGGAGAATGAGAGTGTAGAGAGAGAATAGTAATAGAACAAACATCAATAGGTAGAGCACAATCATAGGTTATTATTTGTCCATTTTAACCCAAATCCCCAAGCTTATTAAATTTACCTTAAAAAATGTCTAGGAGAGATAGAAGTTAATGAATTTATAGTTAAAGTGTTTAGATTAATAATATGTTTATAAAAATGAAATATTTTTTAATTTTGAAATTATTTTTAAGTATTTTTATGATTTTGGGTGCAATAGATGAAACCTCCAATTTTGGAAAAAAATTTATCGGTCCACATAGACTAGTAGTTATGTAAACAACTTGATAGTTCCATAACCACCATAATGACTATAAACCACTAGTTTCAAATGATGATTATGAAACAATCCATTTACATGACTACAAATTACACAATATTTGTGATAGTTAAAAAATCAATGTGATGTTTACCTAATTTTAGTTATGCATAAATTATTGGCTATAAGACCATTATGATATTTTCATAACCACCCTAATTTATAATGGTTGTGTTTCCATAATATGGGTTAAATTTGACTTGGAGAACCTTAAATTTATTATAATTTTTTTGATGGATGTAGAGCGACTATGTGAGGTTTCAAGCTCAAGATTAGGATTAGTTACTCTGGTGATGAATTTATTGACCCCAAATGAGAATTTCTAATTATAAAGAGTTAAGATATTGGAGGTTACATAGGTGGGGCTTGTTTCACCAACTAACATGCTACTTTGTGAGTTTTTCACTTATTGGGATGCATATGAGAACTCCTTTTGGTTTCCACATGTACTTAGTGAGTGGATTATCAACATAGAGGACATGTATAGGATCATGGGAATATCCATGTTAGGGTAGACATTGACCATAAGGAAGGCCACAAACAACATGAAGGTCAAGATATGGGACACCTATTTTGGTGATGGGAATGTAATTGATGTGGATTTCATTGAGGATATTGTTTTCTTAGAGTGGGGATCAATGAGATCCCTAAAATCTAAAATTAGTGTGTTTTATATATGTTTGGTTGGGAAAAAGGATATGAAAAAGCTAATTTAATGTTGTAATCCTACAATCAAAGAAAATGAGGAGCATGGGAGGTGATATATCTAGGCTCATAATGTTTTGGCCAAGACTTACAAATACCTATATACAATATCTCATTTCAATGCAAATTCACTAATACAATTGACACTTATGATGTGTTGGGTCTATGATAAGATGACCCCATATCAAAGGGGAGTTGGTATTATAGTTATAAGATCCATTTGAATAGCTAGATGGTATTTTAAGGCCAAATTTAGATATGATACTAGAGTCATGGATATTCATACTAATGAAGACATGATTTCCTAAAATTATATTTTTATGGGAGGATTATGAGGTGATTATCTTGATGCCATGGGAGAAAATTAATTAGGTCAAAGACATGAGGGAATAAATTGAGATATACCCCATAGATAGAGTTCCCCAATAGTTTGGCCTCTAGTATGAGGAAAATATCCCTATCACACATGTATTTTATAAGGGGGGAGAGAGATTAATGATACTTAGTTGGGTTGATTATCACAATAGCTAATAACATAGGGACACCAATATGGGGAGATATAAGAGATCAAATAACCTAGGGATACCAATATAGGGAGGTCTAGTAGCTAAGATAGGAAGAGGGAAGTTAGGCCCCTAGAGTAGAAGTCAAGAATTGATAGGCCCTAAGACTATTGAAGATGAAATATAGTATTAGTTGGTAGTGGGAGGAGGAGGAGGGTAGGCCCATTGGAAAAATAAAAATACTATAAAAGATCAATTAATAGAGGGATGAGGAGTTAGAGTTGAGGATCAAGTAGAGGCTCCTCATGAGGAAGGAGATGGGTATGAACAAGAGGAAGAGACAAGCTCAGATGATGATCCTAACCCTAATTGGTAGGAGTGAGATAACGATAAGTTATATAAAAACTTCCTTTTACTGTGTTGATATAATTATTATATATATAATATATATATATATATATATATATATATATATTAAGTATGTGCATGCTTGTGGTGATTAAAAATTTTATGGTTGAGTGGTAAAGATCTATTTGAGACACATATCTCAACATATTTGACATGACTACAATCATAAAAAAATATGAATTTTCCCATAATACCTACAAGTTTGGGGAACCATTATAGCATTTTTCCAACTTCATATCATGGGGATCAAGATTTATCCATAAAAGGAAATAGGATCACCACATTAGAGGCCCATTTTGAAACCCTAATAGACCTTATTACGATGAGGAGTAAATGTGTCTCTTGTAGTAGTAATATCATAAAATGAGATGGATCCCATATTGGTAGTATTTTAAGGATATATAAGATTTAAATTAGGATCCCTTGACACTTCATTAGGTAGTTCTCTAGGGGATAGTTAGGATTAGTACTAGGTAATCTATCTAGGTGTTAGTATTATTATTTTTTATTTTTGAGTTAATGAACAAAATTTCCATCTTAGATTTTTTTTTATGTACTAAAAATGAATGTTTATTTAAATATTATGATTCATATATATTACTATCCATCTATTTTTGACCATTTGTAGTGCTTATTTATTTTTATAATGTTTAATTTTTAAGATATGCACTGTATATGGTTATAAATGTTTGAAATGTCAAGGATATGATACATAAAATCATCTAATATTATAATAATTATATCCATTTATTTTATGGAGATCACCATCACTATTGTGATACTTTCTTTATAACTTTATGTTACTTTTTTTTGACATGAAAAACTTTCTCATCAATCTTATCACTCGATGGAGTTTTAATATTTTAAAAATTCACCTTATTAAACATTTATAAAATATGATAAACTTATTCTATTTTACATGAGGATGAGGTTTATCTAATTTATTTCCTAGAAGATGGTATTTTATGTGGAGCCTAATCTTTTTCTTAATATTGGCATGGTGTGTGTTAAATGGATTAAGATTTCCTTGATCAATGAAAACCATTCCAAGATGTATAAATATTACCTCCTAAAATAATGTTCAAGGAATCTATTTCAATGTATTAATATATGGCCTTATTAATATCATGTTGTGTTTTTTGTCCTTTTCTATAACATATAAATTAGTGAGCACCATTTTATGTCCCAAGGTAATAAGCCAAATTATGGTTTTGATGGAAGAATATTTAAGATTGTGATAACCTCAAAGGGTGTTTGTATTTGATGAAAATTTTATTTCACTATAACCCATATGTGGGAGAAAATAAAAGGGGACTATATTACAAATATCCCCATAATCAACCATGTCACTTTTGACATAATTGTTATAAATACACACTTTTAAATAAAAGGTGAGATCTCTTCTCCTGGAAATATATTGATTAAAAGGTAATCATGTAAGATCAAAGGAATAAATATCATTTGTGAAATTATTTATAGGGGTTACATATCTAGATCATTATGGTTTATTTGATCTTTAGGAGGTTGGGTAATGTTGTTTAGATGACTAAGACCTAGCACATATAAAAGTACCAAGTGATGGGAATGAGAGTTATTTAACAAATTCATGAGTGAATTGTGGAAAAATGTCTTAATTATAAATACAATAAGATAATAAGTCCTATTAGATTTGGGTATTACTTAAAATTTAGCTTCTATGACATTATCAAATGTGGAAGTTTGTCACTGTCTCTCGTGTGAGTAATATAATTTATTTTTAATTAGTTTCTAGTTATACCAAACTTATGATTATAGTCTTCCCTTGAGGACTAAGAAAAATTATGACATAATTATTTTTTGAATTAAAATTCAAAACTTACACATCATGGGTTCCAATCAGCGTGGGTTAGCTATGCAGGTTATTTTATGGTGTGTTTTAGTTAGGTTTATAATTTACGAAAGGATTTTGATAGATACATATATTATAATTTTATAGTGATACACAACCGATCTATAAAGGTTTTTGATTCCCATTGGCACTTCCAAATAATATATAATTAAATAACTAACACTTATATTAAGGGTTTATTTTAATAAACTTTTTATATTCTTTAAAATTATAAATACCATGGCCAATGACTATGAAACATGAAATAGACATTGGGATCATAATCCCTTGGTATTTAGTTTTGGTTCTATTGATTGAATCCATTATTATAATTTTGAGGTTGATTATTATTTGTTAACTATGATTTTATTTAAGGTATTGGTTTTGATATTGCATGTTCTTATTTTTTATTTTGGTTTTGAAATTGATTTTCCCATGGTTTTCGGAGAAGAAAATCCACAATGTGGTCAATATTCATGGGATGCGGATTTATTTGACTATTATTACCATTGTTTTTATTGTTATTATTTTGGTTTTTATTATTTTTAACAATAGTAGTGGCATTATGGTTATGGGAAATAAAAATATTGGTTTGTTTATGGTTTCATTATTTATATTACTATTTTGATAACCTCCACTAATTTTTTTGAGTAAAAATATTTTACTTGGGCCCATAAGTTTGATGACCACTATTGATGAAAGCTTGGTATATCCTAAAATTAATTCCAAACACTTATTCTTGAGATCGATAGGGGAATTATTGGACATCTTACTTTGTTTCATAATTAATATAATGAAGGAATAGATCACATATTTCTCTTTAATCCATATTTTGAGCATTGGAATAAGGGTAGATTAATTTCTTCCACCTCTTAATCATGTGGGAAAAAATATTTAGAATATTATTTTGTGAATAAATTTTTTTACACCAATATGGAATACTTTGTTCCTATCAAATGATTTAATTTTTTTAATAATGAGTTATTTAAAGTAATAAATAGAATATTTGGGGAGAGGATGTTACCAATCTAAGGTGATTCCATATAAATAAATAATGTTTTTCCCTCGAGTGTTTTAGGAAAAAATTAACACTACTACATCCCAAGGGAGAAACTCTATAGAGATAGTGCTATATGATTTGATGTGAGTGTTAAGATCTCACTATACATTTTATTTAGGGAGTTTAAGAAATGGGATAGGTAATAGAACACCTCCAGTTATGTGGTTTATGGATTTCTTAATATGCTCAACATTAGTTCTTACTGTGTTAAAATTCATTAAAGAAACATCTTAATAGTTTGGAGGTGGAAGAGTTA
The DNA here is from genome assembly GCA_037957365.1 of Torreya grandis. Classification (NCBI taxonomy): domain Eukaryota; kingdom Viridiplantae; phylum Streptophyta; class Pinopsida; order Cupressales; family Taxaceae; genus Torreya; species Torreya grandis. The sequence goes on along the minus strand of JARHVA010006697.1, from coordinate 51,073 downwards.
GATAAATAGCTAGGGAAAAATCTCCTTGAAAAAACATTTCGCTTGAGTTGATGGATGAAAATAATATATAAAATAATTATCTAGATATGTGAATTTTTTATACATATGAAATTATGTTGGTAAAGAATTAAAATGGGAATCATAAGTTAACATGTGATTGGGCATAATATATGAGGGATAAGCATCAGGTGACACATGTATAGGAAGAACATAAAAGGGTGATGAACCAAAAAGTATATATTTATGACAAAATAAAGAAGATGGTATGCTAGTAACCATAATATGATGATTTATGTATGAAAAATGGATGCCAACATGAGTATATTTAGGGGGAGTTTAAGGCAAAGGTAGGATGATAACTATGTTATAGATAGTATTATGAGAGAAGAAACCTCTATATTTTGATAATAGGGAAGATTATTTGGAAGGGGATTTACTTGATTTCAATAACATTGGTATGGACCTAATTGATTTTGAATGGAAGTAATGGTCATTATTATTATTATTATTATTTTATAATTGTTTGATTTAAGAGATCTATTTAAGAAAAATGTTGGATATTTTCTAGGTATAAAATATATCCCATCAAGGTAGATATGAGATAATTATGTTAGTATAACAAATGGGTTTGGACACCTCCTTTTTTGGATGTTCAAAATGAAGATTATGATAACCTAAAATAAAATAAATTTTCCTTGCTTTTTCATGAGGATTCACTTTAGGTTGTTTGGTAGGTGTTGGAATAGAAATATTTTAACTATGAATAAGAGGAGGAAGTTGAATTATAATTATTCCCTCTTATGTTCTCTAAATTATTTCATTATACTAGTTAAATATTATGATTCTCCTAGAATAAGGAATTTATATGTTAATATGAGGTTTAGTTAAAACATATGGATAAAAACAAACCTAACCAGTCAAAGACATATTATTTAAATCATGATAATAATTGTAAGCCTGAGATGTGTAGTTTAAGTCTTATAAAATCACATTACATTTTTTTGAGTATGAAGGAGGAAGAACTATAAGAAGGATATGTGTTATCAATATTTTAACTATTTTCATCCTCAATACTAGCCCAACTAGAAAATGAAGTTTCATCTTAGATTTAAACACTATTTACAAATGACTCTATGCGTATGGGTTTATTAAAATCCTCATTAGACATATTTAGGGTTTATATGAACACATAAAAAATAAATGGAAGAAGAGAGAAATGAAATAAAGAAAATGTGAAAAAATGGAAAAATAAAAAGGACAATATTTTCATATGAAATTCACCATATTTTCACATACATAAAAATAAAATAAAAATAAAATAAAAAAATAAAAAATAAAAAATAAAAACATGCACACCTTACACAATCGAATTCCTAGGGTCAAGTTAAGACTTCCAAAAGATAGATGGGCCAACTTAACTAATTATTTGGCTAATAAAATTGAATGTGTTAAATAAGCTAGACTCATTAAAAAAGATGAGCTTGTTTGATAGGTTGAGCCACCCTTTTAGGATTATGGACTATACATACTAAAAGGTGTGATCCTCTATACCAATATATATTTATTATTTTATAGTGGTCATATAATGTAGCATATTATCTAGTGATGAGGGATATATAATGGCCTAAATATAAGAGGAATAGATAACATATCTATTGGTCAACATTACTCTCTTTGAATAGATAAAATTTAAGTTGAATCACCCTTGTTGTTTATCTAAATAAATTATGTTGGTATTTTCATATAAATTTCATCCAAAAAAATGAATAAATAAAATGAGGCTAGACCCGAGGATGAAGAGTCAAGTCTAGTGAAAATTGTAACTAAATGATGAGCTAAAAAATGAATTTGCCTAGATATTTGGGCTTTGAATAATATCATTTTTTAGTGCCTTGAATTGATTAATTATTAGATAGCAGAATGGGTTTGAAATAAATACCTCTAGCTAGATCTTAGAGTCAATATCACTTTATGTGTTTTCTTCTTGAATATGGAAGACTACTCATGGGAAATAGCTTATCCTATATAGATGCACATATTCTAAGAGTATCATCCAAGGATCTAGGAATGAATTTGTTGAATTATTATCAAAGAGGTTAATTTCTAAATGTTTGTGTGGGTTTCTAACTAAATTTTTATGAAGTGAAGAATAAAGTAACTAAATAACAAAAAAATCATATAAAAGTAAACAAATATTATTTATTATAATGGAGCACAGATAAATTATTCACTTATTTCCAATTGATAATGCTTATTGATTATTTAATTAAAAAAAATTCAAATAAATATAAACCAATTATCTTTTTGGTAATTTTAATATTTATATATGCAATAAAAATACTTCAAAGTGTGATGTTGTGAATGAAAAACTATTTAACCCTTTTATAGTTTTGTTGGCTAAAAAGTAAACTAATTAAATACTTGTATATTTATGAATTAATAATGTAGAGATGAAAATAAACTAATTTGAATTCATGTGTATATTTTATTTCCCATATTTTGAGATGTAAAATGTGAAGCTACAAATTTATTGATTTTATTGCCTTTATATTTTTTTATTTTTAGATTTTGAGATGTAGAATGGAAATATGAAAATAATCCAATTAAATAATTTTCCATTTATATATCTTAATATTTGATATGAATTTGAATAAAATTATATTTTAGTTGAATTGGTATAAAATTAGACCAAGTTTTAAACCCAATTATTTTGTTATGTTTTTGGAAATGGGAAGAAAACATTTAATTATGTGGGTAAATAATCATAAGAAAAATGTTAGGAGGAAATGACATACAAGAATGGGCTACTTTAGATGAGTTATTTGATGTGTGTACAATGAAATATTAATGGTTATGCTATGATATAATAAAAATATAGATTACTTTACCTTATGTGACTAACATCATGGAAATTAACTAAGAAATTACCAACCTCAACTCCTAAATTTAGCAAATTCACATAGTTATGTTCCCAAAAGATGATACACTCCTCTGGCATGCAGAAGATAGTTGAGAGTGCATGGTCAAATGAGGTTTCCTTTCCAACATAGCTCAATAATGGGAGTAGACTTATTGTAAAAAAATCTAGATTAAACACCTTACCCCTAAGTGAACATCTATTTTGGCTCATAGCCCATAAAAAAATTATTACCATTGACAACTTAGGAAAAAGGGGGATGACCATCCCAAATGGGTATTCTCTTTGAAATTTATCATTGGGATCTATGAAACATATGTTCCTTGATTATTTATTTTGGGGCCTAGGTCTAGAATGTCCTTCAATAGTTAAAATTAGGTTGGGTCAATCGCTTCTCAGTATTGGACCTCATCATCCAATGAAAACCCCCCTAAAAGCTCCTTTATTTGGTCTTCCTCTGGTTTCTATCCCTTACCCACCTTTTCTAGATCATTTGGTTTGAATAGAATGTCTACATCTTCAATCGTAAAAGTTTCAACCCTTCATGTTCATTCTATAGACTCTAATCCACTATCATGGAGAATTTTTAGGTACTAATACCTAAAGATAAATTGGGAGGTTTTGAGGCTAAGCAGGTCATCATTAATAAGTGGAATCTCATACCCCATCCCATCAGGCCTTATCTATATAAGAATATCATAAAATGGGAATACCCCTTTAAGGGATGGCTAAAGCTAAATTTTGATAGATTATCTAAAGGAAATCCTAGTAAGGCAGGGATGGTGGTGTCATCAGGGATGAGTCAAGGGATATAATTACTACCTATGTATGGCTAATGGTAATATATTATAACCATGTTTTTGAAGCCAAATCATCCCTTTGGGTAATTTAACTGGTAGTCTAGCTTAACATAACTAAACTATCTATAAAAGGGGACTCTCTTAACATCTTCAAAACCCTATCAAGAAAGGTTTAACCATCCCATATAATCAAACACATCATAGTCAATGCTAGATTTCTCTTTCACTCAACTAAGTGTATGATCTTCCACATCTTCCAAAAAAGGTACCACAATGGTAGACACCCTAGAAAATTTAGATGTACTCAACTTAGATTTATCCATGTGGATTGGACCCCTTAATATCCCATCTTGTATCCATCCCTTGATCAATAATGATTCAAAACTCCAAGATCCTCAATATTATGGTGAGGATGTACATGAGAGAAAAATCATGATTATTAATATATTTAAACTCACTTTGTGTCATAATAATGGAACCAATTTTGAATCCAATGGTGAAACACGTCACTTAAAAAAAGGATCCTAGTAATGGCTATAGAATTAAATTAAATATTAGAATTTTAAACTACTACTTGACCCGTTTCAACCCCCAGTGTATAATTAGAAATAAGACCAACAACATGGGTGGAGATCAAGATTGTTGCAAAATAATTTCCTATATAGAATCCAAACTAACTAGAAAGTTTGGATAAAGTTATAAAAGGGAAGACTCATAGATTTTATGCTCAACATTAAAGGGCATGAGAAGATTATGGCTAGCTTTTTCATGGTAGGTTATAAATAACACCATGTTGTCTTTAAGGGAATCACTATAGAATTCATAAAAGAGATCATTTAGGATATTATGGCATGAGTTATGAGGGCATGAATGCATTCAAAGATAATAAATGGAAATAGGATCTCATGTATGCCTTGTTCAAGATGGACACTATCTACCAAATGGAAAAAAGGGATTTCTAAGGGCTGACCTTCTACAAAGATGGCCAGATGTCTGCTTATAGGTAATGTGCTACTTTAATTTGGAAGGAAAGTGTAGCCATATATTTTTGCACCATTTATTATTGTTGAACCACTTTAAAGGTCATTGGATTAGTTTTCCATATTATCTCCTCATGTCACTATAATCCACAATCCTATCCTTCCAAGTAAAACCCATTTCTGACATAATATACTAAAGTCTAATTCTCCTTGTCACTAAAAGAGTAAACCTCATAAGAAGCCAAGAAATACATATAGTGGAAAGCAACAAAGAGAAGAAATATAATAAGTATATATTAGTTGAGGTTAAAAAGAGTGAGGCCTCTCCTTCCACTGACCTAACTCACCCATAAGAGGGGGGGAAAGGATAATATAAAATCCTATGATCCTTATCACTTGTATAAGAGCTCAGGCAAGAAGGTTAAAAAAGTATCTAGTTCTAATAGAGTGTCAAAAAACCTAACATAGAAATCCATAAATTAAAGGTGGTAGAGGTTTGTAGGAGGGATGATGAATCAACTATCTTTCATAGGTTTACAAATAGAATTTGATATATTTCCATGACAATCTATAAAAAATGGGTAGGTAACTAGTGTCATTTATGGAATAATGGAACAATTTCAAATAGGAAGTTAATGAGCTAAGGGAAGGGATAGGATAACTAAAAATGGTTAAAGGAGGTAAGTTAGATACAACCCCAAAAGTTAAATAAATCCTCACCATCACACTGAGAAGCTACAACACCAAGAAAGGAAAACTGATGGTTGAAAAGGTCAAAAGCTCGACAGAACACAGAAAACATGTGGATGAATTCTAAGGAACTAAGACTAGAGGGATGATAAATAGTAGTGTGAAGAAGAAGATAGGTGGCATGAATAAGGAGATTCACTCTAAGGAAATATAACAAGTGATTTTATTTTTATGTTTTTTATTGGTCCCTTTTTATTGAAGTTCTACTGACTTTTTGTGTCTGATAGGATGGGATGGATTTATTTATTTTTGTCTTGTCTATACTTTCTTTTGGATGAATGGTGGTTTTCATGTCCCTATAAAACTTGAATTTAACCTATCAAATATAAAATATAAAATAAAATATTTATATATGTGGGTATCATAAAGGCAATGAAATAAAATATCTATAAAAAGAAATTTAAAAAATGATAACTAATTTTTTTATTAAAAACTGCATGCAACATATAATTTCTTCCATTTTTTCCATGACACAATAATTAATAGTTATTTATTAAAAGAGGTTATTTAGGTAAGAATTATGTGTGTGTGTGTGTGTGTGTGTGTGTGTGTGTGTGTGTGTGTGTATGTATATGTATATGTATATATATATATATATATATATATATATATATATATATATGTATATATATATGTATATATATACACACACACACATATATATACACACACACACACACACACACACATACACACACACACACACACACACACACACACACACACACACACACACACACACACACACACACACACACACACACACACATAAACACACACACACACACACACACACACACACACACACACACACACACACACACACACACACACACACACACACACACACACACACACACACACACACACACACACACACACACACACACAACACACACACACACACACACACACACACACACACACACACACACACACACACACACACACACACATATATATGCATATACATACATACATATATATACATATACATGTGTGTGTGTGTGTGTGTGTGTGTGTGTGTGTGTGTGTGTGTGTGTGTGTGTGTGTGTGTGTGTGTGTGTGTGTGTGTGTGTGTGTGTGTGTGTGTGTGTGTGTGTGTGTGTGTGTGTGTGTGTGTGTGTGTGTGTGTGTGTGTGTGTGTGTGTGTGTGTGTGTGTGTGTGTGTTTATATATATATATATATATATATATAAAATTCTAAGAATATTTCCTTTGCACAAGAAGTAGAAAGGCAAAACCTCAAATAAATTTTCACATGCACAAGAGTTGTGAAGAAATGAAAATCACAATGAACACTAGAATTATGGAACATTGAAGGAATGACAAACAAATAATATACTCAAATAAATAATATTTTAACTATCTTAAATATATGTTATATGAAGAATAATGTTTGAATATATAGATTAAATATTTCCTAAGATTTCTACAGTCTATTAATGTTACATATAGTGATCTAATACAAAGTTTTGAAAATTTATAAAATGTAGATGAGATGTTTTTTATTTAGTTTTAATATACTAACAAAATTTAAGTGAATAAATCTAGTCTTAAAAAGGGAAACTAAAGAAATAAACCTCTAATATATAAAGTGCATATGACAAATACATATTGTGCTTTTGGTTGTGAAACTTCAATGATTAGGATATTCTTCCATATAGTGTCTCATATTTACCAAAGGAAGTTTGTATCTACAAGAGGAGATTAAAAAATAATGAAAAATGAAAAAAAAGGGTGGTAGTTGTTTGTGGTTGTCTCAAAAAAGGGCAGAGTATTAGATATCTATTATTTATTATTTTTAATCCAAATTTCAACATAGACAAATCTATTTTTTAAAGGAGAGTAATGGGGAGATAAATGGATTAGTGGGGAGTTAATTGGGGTAGTGGGGATTTGATTAGGGTAACAATAGATTAAATGGGTATGAATGATAAAAAATGGAATGGAAAATAAATGAAAACATTAAAAAACACGTCATGTGGGTTCATATATATATTTAAATAATGTTGAGTAAACCACAATTTTAAGTAGAGCATTGGTCTAAAAGCTACCATGGTATCCCAATAAACCACCACAATGGTTATGAAACCACCATAGTGGTTTTCAAATGTATTTTTATAAATTATACCTATATTTATGAATAAAATCAAGGTTTAAGAGGTTTAAAGCCCCATCATTTTGTAATTTGACTATTTCAAAAAGTTTTAAATCATAAATGAAAAATGGATATGATCATGATACACATTTATTAAGAGGTTTTCCCATCATCATCAGACTTTTATAATGTTATACCATAAAAATTTTGGATACATATATTACCTACATACCTATGCATTATCTATATGTGTGGGATTGTATGAACAATATATTTATCCTTTGTTTCTATATATACATAGAAAAAATAAGATATCAAACTAGTACTAGTGTATACATGAAAGTAAAAACATAATTTAAGGGTAGTTATAGATTTTATAAATGATCATCTACACTAAATATCATGGGTACAATGTTCTAAATCCTATGCCTATGAAATGGGATATGGGACCTAACTAGGTCTCAAGATATACTGAAACTTAGAAATAGTAACAAAGGTGTACCAGAGATATAGTAAGTAAATATCATGCAAGGATATAATGAAAAATAATAACATACATACAAGATATCATATAACACTAAACAAAACAAAAAAACAAATACCACAAGGTTTTATTATAAAGCCAAACCTAGGGGCCCTATATTATACCATCTTATTAAATATAAGATTAACTAGGAAAGGAGAACAACATACATGATACTCTAAAAAATAATAAATTAAAATATATCTATTAAGTTAATAAACTGAAATAGAATGGGGATATATATATATAAATACCTCTTATTGACTTGTCAACACGTCAATCTACCACTTGGATCTAGTGCCACTTTGCAAGAGATGCTTCAAGTTAAATAACTTAAATGGAAAGGATAAAGATAGGTTTCCTTATTTTGGGACTCCATATAACATGGGGAACTTCCTTGGTTTAATTTCCTCCAATTTATCTTTAAAAACCTTGAGAAATACTTGGCCTCCAAAATAATAAGAATTGAACCTTTAACTCCTCATTTTACTACTTAATGGCATACCTACAAGTGAAATAAGATAATATGAGTGTTATGTGTGTTGGGAATGATAATTTTGATCCGTATATATACTTTGAAAACCAAAAATAACCTAAAAATATAAGTTGAAGGTATTATCCAAGTCGATATAGTCAAATGGTATTCGTTGACTTAGTATTGTATGGTGGTATCGATACAATGCATAATATATAGGTATATAATAACTATATTGGCTTTAGGGATAAAGTAAAAATAAATGGATTGTATCTACAAGGATATACAATAGGAATATAAGCTAGCTAGCATAACTAAATAGAAATGAGATTATATTTATAGTAATGAAGGTATGCCAAAATAATATGTAATCAAATATCACAAATTATCAAAAGCCAACTCCACCCATCTCTTGGTGGACTTAGTAGGATGTGCACTTAGGGAAATTGATGTAATTATGGGCCCTATAATATAAATAATTAGTAAAATATAAATTTGAAAACTATTAGGTATATACATAACTTTCTTGAATTTTCATTAATACATACTTGCTATGGATCCTCTCATGCCCTTGTATCTATTGTTTTTTACACTATTTACATATCATAATATGGAATTACCCCACATACACCTTGAGACATTATTAGTTTTCAATATTTTGATGCACTAAAGAGCCTTTGCATATGTGGTCTTCATGTTTCTATATTTAATATCATCCCCAATATAAGTTTATGGCAACCTATGGACTTTAGCATGATTTATCTTAGTACATGGCTTCATAGAGACATTTTTTATATGTCTCTCCTTCTACTTATATGCAGAGACATGCTTGTTTCCCCCTTACTTTATAAATTCATTATTATAATAGGATGAACTCAAATATAGAGCTTTACCATCCATGATATATGGTTTCACATGGATTTAATAAGTATTTATCCTCTTGTCTATGAGTGGGGAATATACATTCCACCATATATTTATCCTCATACTTTCTAGATTTATATTTTCACAATGTAATTTTTCATGATTACACTTAGAAATGATACTTGTATATATTCCCATCAAAATTTTACATGCTAATATTTTATATTAGTTACATATGTTATTACATGATTATTTTATACAATGGTTAAATTTTCTATATAATTACATTTCATGATGGTTACATATGGATTTTACATGATTATATTTTAATATGGTTACATACATGATATTTTAATATCTTTTCAAGGATTTAAAATCTTTGACTATACATTATAAATAATTATACTTTTAGCTCTATCTTTTGAGAGTAGAGATCAAAATTTACAATTCCTCACCTTAAAATGGGGCATGTATCTAGATATTTTGTATATAGTTTTTTAGAATTAAGCAAAATACATTAGCAAACATGATTAAAAAAATTTAAGTGAAATTAAGCATACTAATATCACTAGAAATGGTCAAATTGTCTATTTACTCATTAATAAGTGGACTTGGCTACTATAAATCCCTAAGAAGTGTTAATTATGCCTATGGATTATCTAAAAAATTGTAATTGAAAGATTGTTTTTGTTTTTCAAAATAAATGGTAGCATGGGTTCAAATACAAATATTTATAATCATTCCTATGCTTATTTTAAAATTATATATTTTTTAAATTTACTATATTTGACATATCTTTGAAATATTAACTACATGAGGGTATAATATGGTCATTTATCATAGGTACACCATATTTTTATGAAAGTGTGGATGGATACATGCAAAATTTTCATCCTTATGTTTTATTTATTTTATTATTAATGTAGTTTAAATAAGATTAAAAATTTGAAATTTAAATTATGTAAAATAGGGTATTTTCCATATAAATTTTAATGTTAATATATATATTGTATTGAAATTTATAAGTTTAGAACAAAAAATACAAGGAAGAAGAGATGAACTTGGCTATTTTTTATTTATATTACTCATTACCTATGTCAGAGTATTTGAAAATATTATGTATTATCTATGTAATAACTCAAATCAAGAAACAAGACCTCAAATCATGTGTGGTTGAAATTGAAGCTCAAACCTCTAAAAATACTTTTATTATCTAGGATATACCAATATTATAATGGTTGACTACAGATTTATGTCACCTTAGATCACTATGACTATACTTGTAGATGATTAATGTCTATTTCATTTCCCTTGATCATGTGCATTGATTATTGATTTGATTATCCTTTATTTAAAACAAAAACTTCACTTTTGACACAATATTGACTTGAGATTAGTGGTTGAAAATATTAGTTGGACAACCCCAACCACTTTTGGTTGAGTGATTGAGGATTGAATACATTCCAAAATTAAATATAGGGCTAAAAATATACATAGTACTCATACCTAGGTGTCTCTATGAACCATCATGATCATGCTAGAAAGCAATGTAACTTTTTTATTTCCACACTTAACAACATGTAACTTTGACCTTATGTTTGTGTTAAAAACTGGTTTTGGGGTTATTCCTATGAGGTATATATAAATGTGTATGATTTTTGATAATGTTTTAAAATAATTCCAATGTATTTATAAATGTCAATGTCAAATAGAAAGTGAATGACCAAGTCATTTCCAGGTGAGTAAGACCTCATGATTGATTTGTATTTATAGATGACTCTTATATATTTCCTCCCATAATCTATCCATGAAACATGTCTAGGCCAATGAATTGAAATGTTTTAATTTAAAAAGTATTTATTAAGGATTCATGGACACTACTAGAAGAGTTAAAAACTTGAAGAAACCACAAGCATCTAACTAGTATTGATATTATCCTGAGATAGAAAATAAATGATCTATAATATAGGATTTTATAAATATGGTATGGACTATTTTTTATCATATGGTGATCATAAATATGTGTAGATAGTGAATTTGGTTAAACAAGACAAAAGGATAAGTATACATATAGTGGAAAGTGTGAACAAGAGTCAAATGTGAACACATAAGTACATGTACATGAAATCATGTCATATTTTATGTTTTAAGGTCTCCAATACCAAGTTTAGTTGTCTACACCTTCCTTCATAATAAATCAAAGGTACACATCTCAATTACATATTTTTATTTGATGCATAAATATTTTCACTCACAAATGTACATCAAAGTAGGGACATTATATAAAATATATATTTGATAATAAGGCTTGTTATTTCATTAATTTTAGTGTCATTTAGTGCATATGGTTCATCACATCAATTTAGATACATAATGACACTTTTACTATGTGTTTTCCTTATATGCTTATTTTATATATGGCCCCATATTACTCTCTTTCTAATGTTTTATCGCTCTTATATGATTTATAATGTTGGGAATCCCCTCATTTATATTTATCTTTCCTTACACTTCTTCCTCTTTGTTTTTTATTTTCATTTTTTATCGTGGGATATATTTAGCAGTCTGTTAATCTACCCAATGTAGATTTGGTGGGTCATCAAATCTATCACTATTTTGGGAGGGTCCTTGGATTACTTCCATTTTATTTAATTTACATGGCCTTACTTTTTTGGCTTCCTTACTTATACTTGGGTTGGCTTACACTCCAATAAGACATAATCCAAACTAGAGAAAGATATATAAAATACTTCCTAGAGGCATTTTAATAACAATTATCAAGAGAAATTATCTATCATTTCAAATATATATACACTCTCAAAATATTTATTTATACTCATAAAGATTTTCATTTAAAGGTTTAGTGGTATATTATACTAAAAAAGTAATATAAAATTTTTATGTAGTTACATCTCCACCTAGGAAGAGAAGGATGAAGCCCTCACTTGAAATCTCAATCACATCACACTAGAAATACAAAGGGTTTAATTGAAATAATGTGGGATATGTAGCTAAAACTCCTCAATGGTTACTCTATCCACTTAAAAAAAACTCCTATTGAAATACTATGTAAAGAGTACAAACCTAGAAGATAAATTTGAAAATTATCACTATAAATTTTAAGAAGGATATTATACAAGGCTATATGACATTACTCTATGCACTTATTAGAAAAATATTAGATATAAAAAGTGATCAAAATAAATATCTAGTGTTAAGGAATAGATTCATTTATGGAACATTAAAATCATATTAAAAATAATAAACTTCCTTAGGAATATTCAATAGTACATAAATAGGCACCAAATCTATCATTATATATTTAGACCTCTAAATTTCACACAAAACTTCTCTTCTGATTTCATAGTGTAGATCTATTTACATAATCTAAAGACTCTAATAAGTGTGGTCATTTAATTAAAATTTTATTTTTTATAAGTTTTTCTTCATTATTTTTTATCATTTTATTTATTCCTGTTATGGGATATATGGTATATTAGTTCTTATTATAGGTTGTCATACTCGTAATCTCCCTCTTTCACATTTTTTTACCATTTTATTAGTTTTATTATACCTTAGGGTCATAATTTTGGTTAAAAATAATTGGTAAACATGATGAAATTATATCAAACCTAGGGTGTATTACCCTTTTACCATTAGTGTTTATTTTTTCCATCAATTTTCAATTCTAAGATTTAGGGTGTCATTAAAATATCATATCCTTAAGTTATTTTCCCCTCCTTTTCTCATAATTTGTATTTATCCCTCGATATAATAATGGCCCATATTATCTAAATAGATACTATGTCTTTGATGAAATAAATTATTTTTAATATGAATGATGCAAATTATGTTTCTAGTGATAGTAAAAAGGTAATGAGTTTTTTTGTACAAAATTTTAAAGCACATCTTTTAGCAAACCCTAATTATGCTCTATAAATTTTGAATTTTCTTAATGAAGTAGTTAATTACCACATGCCTCATTAAAATAGTCTTAGGGTTAATAGTTATATTTATTTTTCATGTATGCATTGTGATGATTATTTCACATCTAATAAAATTTCTAATAGGGTGGTCACTTATACTATAAATAATAAGATTTACCCTTTGAAAAAACCATTAGGAATTCTTATATTTTTATTCATGAGATAGTCAACATGATGTATGTGATAGATAACTTCCAAATACAAGTACATACCTTATCTCTTATTTCTATGTCATCCCATGGTAGGATTGATTCTAATTTTATACCTTATAATACCATTTCATGTGATGTGTTCAATACACCTCTCACCCAGAAGTTTTTCATGTATACATTCAATTTATTTCATGGTAATATAGTTAATTTTGTACATCTTAAGTAGTTTACTTATATTATTGGAAATTATTCTCATCAAAGTATATTAAGGCTTCAGTTGTTTCATAGATTCTTAATTGATGATGCCTTAAATTAGTTCCTTGAGTTACCTAGAGGATCCTTATATAATGATATCTTTCTTCAACATGATTTCTTAGAATTATTTATCACTAATAGTGGAACTTTAAATACCTTTGAGTGAATCACGTATATTTGACAAGGTAAAAAATGAGATAATTTATAACTACATTAATATATTCAAATGTAACATGAAATATATAATCTATCAACCATCAGATCTAGAGAATAAATATAATTTTAGTAATGGTATTTTACCTCTATTATAAAATAAAGTAGTTTATAAATATTATCCACACTTTGATAATATTTGTTATGTGGATATAACATTTGATGAAATAAATAATAAATGACATGAGACTCATTATTCATCTTCTTATTCTTTTGTAAATCTTAATAAAATTCATTTTCCTAATGAGAATAATTCTACACCATTGGCTAAGAAAATGCAGAAACCTCCAATCATTCCTACACCATACCTTAGTGGGTTATCCAAACTTCCTAAATTAATATATTCTCCAAGTGAAATGTTAAAAAATATTTTTGATTTGAAATTGAATGTAATATATCATATTATATATTGACACATTTTCTGCACCATATTCATTTAGATATATAAAATATTGTACATATATTAGAACTCAAGGATGTTTAAATAATAAATATTTTACTTTGAAATACAAAAGTTTATATCTTATGGTGAAAATAATATTTTGGTTCCTGAACATCCTAGTAACACCATTGCATCTCCTAAATTTGATAAACCTATTTCACATGATATTCCATTTCTAAATAAATATATCTTAGGAAATAATTACCTAATAAATAATTGCCTAGGAAATATCTACTTGATATGGAAGATCCTAATCAATGCATTCTTAAAAATACAAATGACCAATCAAGGATTCTAATGATATCACCACTAAATATGTTTTAAATATGGAGCTTTTGATAATAAATGTTTATGTAGAGGGACATTTAAAAAAGGATTTATGGTATATAATGAAGCTTAATTTAATATGTACAGTATGCATTTACTTAAATCTATTGGATATGATATTGAACATTTGAATAAGATATATCTACTTGAAACTATAACAATGGGATAAATTCAATCACCTATATATATTAGTCATAAAACATGTCTAACTTCATTCTATATAATGCCATATTTTATTAAGTATAATTTGATATTAGGTAAATATTAGTTACAATAAATGAATGCAACACTTTATTATGCTCATGATAATTTAAAATTTCATTTCTAAAATGAAAAAAATTCAATTGTAATATATATGACAATTAAAATTTTAAAAGAAAATTCCATGTTAGATAAGGTTACATATCAAAATTGGGTATCAAATAAAAAATATAATACTAATTTTAATATCCAAGAATCACAAGAACCTAATAAATAGAACCTAGATACAAATTTTGATTATAATGGTGCATTTTAATGTTATTAATATGAATGAAAATTATATATAGCTACACATTATGAACCCATAAAATATTTTTTATATACTTTAATCCATATATTTGTATACATATAATTGGATATTATTATAATTTACATGCTATGATATTTAAGTGCATACATTATTATTTTTAATTTATGAATTTCTATTTTCTATATAATCCATCACATAATTTACATTATTTGCTTACTTATTAAATCACATGTTGTATAATTAATTATTTATTCATTCCATCCTATTACCTCTTGTTACTTCACATTAATAACATACATGTTTCAAAAACACATATAGAATAAAATTCAAAACATGAATATAAATATATATTTATATAATAACACATATAAACACAATAGTCAAACAAAACTCATCATGTAATGCCTGATTAAAATAATGTCTCATAAAACAATGGGTTCACATGATCCAAATTACATCTTACGTATAATTTTATTCTATTAGGAGTAGGGGATTCATCCTCATCATAATTTCCCTTATATTTTCCCTAAACAATGATATGATACTAATTTTAGTTATGTCTAAGCATATTGGCATCACTATACTTCTAGCCATACCATTGCACCAAACCTCTTTACCACATCGGCCCTAAAATACATAATTTCCTCACAATTTTGTGTATGTACCTCATAAATTATAATAAATTGATAAATTAATGGGGCCAAAAATGTCATAATTTTTATATCCATGAGTTCTCATTTACCTCCCTCAATTTAAGACACCTACTTCTAAAATTATCTAGGATGATCCTCATTGTCATGCTACTAAAAAAATAATGTTACATGTAGTTTCACCATAGGATTAAAAAGTGAGTGTATGATCATGTATCTCTTTGATGGCCCATCTACCTCAAAGGTGTACCAAATAAAAAATTATATGATACCATCTATCATGGTTATCCAAAGATATGATATTACAATCATGACACACAGGAGAAACCATTAACATTAAATAAAATAATTAAACTATAAATTAAAATAAATAAATAAAATATGTGTACAAATATACTTACCATCATTCATATGGGTTCCTATAATACATGTCCTAGTAATATTACAATTCCTCATGTTCCTACTTTGCCACATGGACCATCCTCTCAAATCCCAACATTAAACATGACATATGGTCCCATAAGGGAAAAAACTCCTAAAAATATATTACCACCCTCATCCTCACTTCCATATCGATCACCATAACTATAACCATCTCCTATCATTGCTACATGTGGAAACACTGATAATACATGTGCTTTTACTTATCATGTTATATGTTGTGTTGTAATGCTGAAAAAATGAAATCCTAGATCCAAATCCTTGTATGTTATATTTTGTATTTTTGCATCAATGAGGACTCATACTTCTCCTAGCCAAATTAGGATCTTAAGGAATTACTTTATACATGGTGCAGAGATGATTGATCTTATCTTATCCTATCATGTCTCATCACTTTATCAAACTTAAATAATTTTAAATTCCCATATAGGTCATTTAACCACACACTAATGTGTATGCATTGCAACATATACCCTTCCTTAGGCTATATGGGATAAACCTATAATTCCTCAAAATTATCTATTCATCTTAGATCTTATTAAAAATTTTCTTGAAAATAGTAATAAAATATCCATAGAATATTAAATATCATGCATTAACCCATTAACATATATATAGATCAACTTTATCCACCCTAACAATGGTAATGTTATATACTAAATAAAAATACTATGTTTATAATCCTAGTCATGAGGTGACATCCTAGTGACCAAACTAGTAGCACCCTTATCCATAATAGACCTATATAGATCTTGATACAAATGGTCCAACATGGATTTATAAAAAATTTAGACATTACCATGCTCCTTGATGTTTTAATATGTGGTTATATACCATATGGTATCATACTCCTGCTATTATCAACAATGATGAATACAAAAATTATATTTCACAAATAATTTAATAAACATGGAGTTGTTCTAGTCATAATACCAAAAAAAAAAAAAAACCATAGAGTATCCTCTCTTAATGACATTGGATTAATATACATTATCATTTTCTTCCATGCATATCAACTCATGGAAATGCTATAAATATAAAATTTCAACCCTTGATGGCTAGCTATATTATTTTTCATGTTTACTACAATGTCATGAGAACAAAGTTGCATGAGTCATAATCTAACCTCTCAGTTGCGTCTATCATCAAAATAAAATTCATAAGTATTAGCCCAAAATAATTGATCTGATGTAATTATGTAACATATACTATAGCCTAATCTACTTTTCTAGGTTATAAATTTTAAATAGAGACCCAACCTCTACCTAGCCTCCACTCTTTTACATGTATAGTGGGCTACAACCATGAATAAAAAAAGTAAATACAAATATATTGATCCAAAATAATGAAAAAATGATAAATAAATAAGTAAATAGAAAAAATAGTCAAACAACCATATGAAAAATTTGGTGCCTTGAGAGTTAGTTTCGACATACATGAAGTTGTATTTGGTAGAAGTAGAGTTGGTTAGGTGATAAAGAGGATGAATTTATCATGAATAAGTAAAATTTTTAATTTAATGGATTAATTCATCATTCATGGGGTGAAATCAATAAAGGTTTCAAATGATCCATAAGTTCATAACATTTAGTGTAGAAAAAATTTAAATAAATTGAAAAGAATAAAAAATGACCAAAAAGAATCCGTACCTCATATATGCCTTTCTCAACAACAATCTAGGGCTTCACATGATCTAACTAAAGTAGGATATCTTCTAATTTTCCACTATCTCCAAAAAAAAATTGAGATCAAAATAAGTAGAATTTAAAAGCTAGAGTGTTCAAATGACATGAAATTTAAAATATGTTTTTATTTATATAAAACCTATGAATTTATGTATTTTATAATTTTTTTATATGAAAGCTTTGGATGGATAATTTTTAACAAAGAAACCTATTTGACCCACCATAAGGGGTAAAAAAGTTTTTAACACATATTTAAAATTTCAAGATATTACAAGTCATTTTTATACTATTAATGCATTTATTGCATATTTTGGTAATTTATTACTTCCTTCCAAGGATCTTAATGACCTTGTGTGACATTTTTTCCACAAATTATTTTTTAGGGTTACCTCTACTAATTCAAATTTTTATCAATTATAGATATATGATATTAAACATTTACCCAATATATTATGAGGAATAATTACTGTCATGTCTTCAAAGACACAAATTATATTTTTTTATTATAATTTTGACATTTATATTAATATTGGGTGCACAATACTTATATTATACTTATTATGTATTTTTATCTTATACTCTAAATATTATAGAGATTTATCGCTACCACTTTTGGGAATAATATTGATTCAAGGCTTATAATTTATTGCATTCACATATTTCCTATAGGGGCATAGTAACCACATACCTATATATTATATACTTGATTTTATCATTGATACATACTTTATAAGAATCCTATCAAACCTTGTGTATAATGATTTTAATAGTAGCTACATATCACAGTATGGCATTATCTTGAAAACACCTTGACACATTTTTTATTTTCACACATAATAATATATACATTTAAATTTGGTATTAAACACTAAGAAACATCATTTTTACATATATTTGACATACATGACTTTTTAATACACATATGAATCTTGCATAAACTATCTTTTATCTACTTGTCTATCTATTAACATGGCCAACCAAATTTAATATCATTCATATTCACAATATCCATAGCCTATAAAAGAACACTCTATAATCAAAATTAGGTTGTATACTTATTCTTGGTCATTATTTTTCCCTCTAGACACTTATAATTTTATACATTCATCCACTTATACCAATAATTTCTCAAAACCCTAATGACAAAATTTTAAATTCAAATGTCTCATTTTGGTTAACCTAATTGTTGACCCAATTTTGTCCCTCAAGCAAAATCTCGATCACCTTCTACACCTGCTTTGCATGGCTAGTCATTTCGAGTTGCAAGGTCTGCCTTCAGGTTCAACAGCTCCATTTCAGAGCATTGGCTCATTGCCCTAGTTCGTTGGCATTCATAGTAGCAAGAGGTAGAGTCTTCAAACATTCACAAGAAGAAGGGAAAAAACTGGGGCGTTTGACACATAGCAAAAAAGGAAGGGCAGACAAAATGCAGAGGGTAGTAGAATCGCCACCCACAACATGGGTAGATAAAAAGAGACCCCCTACACGCAATGCAGAGGGTGGAAAAATCACTACCCACAATGCTGACAGAGAAAAAGAGGCCACTAACATCGACTGACGTCGACAAAACTGTCGCCGTTGGCAGATCACACAGGCCGACATCGGCAAAACTGCCATGGTCGGCAGCTTATCGGCCGACATCAGCAGAAGTCCTACATGCAATCCACTACAGTGGGTAGCAAATTCACCACCCACAACATTAGGTGGCAAAAAACACTTGCAGAGCATAGGAAAAAGCCTACCCAGCTGCCAGAGGAGAAGACTAGCATGCAAAACGAGGCAACAAGCATGGTCTTGGTAGAATTGTGACATCAGCTACAGTGTTTTTTTCACTCTTCCCAATGAAACTTCTCTTGGATCTTCTGATATAAATATATAGACTTAGTCATTTATCAGGATCTTCCTGACTTTTGTAAATAGCATTACTCTCAAAATTCTCTACCTGAATCAATAAAAATACAATTTTTGCCTCCATCTTGGATTGATATGCTGTGTATGCCATGAGTATTATTTGTGTTTATTTATTATCTTCCATGCTTTCATAGGTAATACCAATAGACTAGCTATCTACAAGGCATCAGTTCTGCAGCTAATATTTGAGAAGGACAGAACAAAGTAAGTTGCTTGCAAGTGTGCATTCCACAGCACCTCGATAAACCTCTGTTATGTATTTTCCATTATAGCCTCCCCCTTTGTCTTAGCAGCCTGGTTCCTCTACCAGATGTGTAGAGTATACTCGCATTTTCCCTGATTTTGAGAGTGGATCTGGAAGGTCACCACTTTATTTTGGTGTATCACCTCTTTTAGAGTAGGCTGTTTGTTTTCATGCTTTTTCTCTATCTCTTTTCATCCCCCCCAATATACCTACATACCTATATTTTGCTCTACCTAAAATAAACAAGATACATCAGAGGGAACTAGCCCATATCTAGAGACTCTCCTCTCCTGCTTCGCCATCCCATAGGCGAGAGAGGGGTTTCCATGTTGCAGGGAGAGGGTAGGAATCCGTTTTCCTGTCGTAGGGTGCACTTTCCAGCATCAACAATTTTGGCACGCCCGATGGGACTGTAATTTTATCAGTTTCCAATGCAGTAGTATTTCAGGATTGATGTTAGTCCTGCTACAGTGATTTTTAAATATTTCCAGCATCTGGCGACTCCACTGGTAAGAGCTTAGTGCTTTATTTTAAGACCAATCACTTTTCTTCTATGCCAAAGGTTACCACAAGGTCAGCTTCAAGAAGGGTTCCCTTTGAGTTTATTGAACTACCTTTAAACTCTACTAAAAGGCTCAGGTTTGGAAGAACTCACCCTTATCCACTAGTAAATCCTCCTAGACTTGTTGCTAGAAACACCAACCCAGCTTAGCCACAAATACAACCTGTTCTAGCCATGGCATTGCCTTTTGCAGCTTTTCATGGTGAGAGCCCCTTAAACCTCCCACGCTATGACCCAATTCCAGGAACAGCTCTAAAGAATGTGCTTTCTTTTGATGGAGTGGGACCTATTACGGTTGTTGAGCATATCAAGAATATTGCCAATCTTTGCAATATTCACAATATAACAGAAGAAAATATTGCCATCAGACTGTTAGCCTTGTCTCTGAAAGGAAAAGCTCTCGAGTGGTATGGCACTTTGCCTTTGAATTCCATACATTCCTGGAATGAATTGGGCACCCATTTAACTGATCATTTTGGGGAAAAAAGTGATGGCCTCTCTCTTCTTGAGCAGCTGACAACTATAAAAAGAGCTCTACACGAGTACATGCAAGACTTCAATACGCAGTTTCAAAAGACTTGGGATAGAATTCCCATCCTGGTAAGGCCGACTCCCAGCTACACTTTCTTGTACTATCTAAAAGCATTAAACAATGATATTGCTATGATGATCCAATCTACAGGGGACACATACTGCCAGCTGCATATGACATAGCCATTGCGGCCAAAAATTGTTTGGTTCAAGCTGGAAAAATCGCCCCTAGGCCTCATATGCCACTTTTCCCAGAACTACTGCCCTCAATTTAGGCTGTCGCTCCAATAATTGCTCCTCTACCTATCATTGAGAGGCCAGCTGCTATTCCATCCAATGAATTAAATGAAGTTAAGGCCCTGTTGTAGAGCATGTCGAATGAACTTGTTGCCCTTAAAAGGTAGCAAGCTCAAAGCAACAAGCCAAACCAAGGTTATCAGAATTATGTTCATGCCCCTAGACCCCCCTTTCAAAATTATAACCAAGGTCAAGGGCAGCTCACTACAACCAGGCCTTATCAAAATTATAACCTAGGCCCCTCTTCGTCATCTAAAGCCATGGTGCCTACTCAGAACAATCTATTGCAAGAGCAGCTAGGCTGTTCGACCATGGGACAAGGTCAAGAGCAAGCTGTCCATATGAATGACATGATGAATTTCTTTCAGAATTCAAAAAATTAGGGTGATGATTTTTCCTAGTTTTTTGAGTTTCCAGCCCAACCCAGCACAAGTAATAATCAAACTCAGTCGAATTCTACTCTGATAAATCACAAAGAAAGTGAGCTCTATGCGATTAATCATGGAGGTGCTGTAGACAATCAGGCTAATTGTGTTACGGCCAATATGAGATTTAAAAGAAGAGTAGTTGGAGAAGTGCAAGCCTCCCCTCAGGTAGCAGTGAATCCTCCACCACACCCATTTCAAAAGGCCCCAATTGCCAGACAACCATTTGCACCTCCAGCTCCTCAGTCTACAACTCTAGTCGGGATCAGCCCAAAGGAAAACATGAAAGGAGTCAGTCCCCAAGTTAATATAGTTGATCAAATGAAGAAATTGCATGTGAGCATTTCTCTATAGGATTCATTGTCTCTTCCAGGACAAAAGGAGGTATTAAAGAAGGAATTGCATGAGCTAGATCGCCAGGCCATCCCAACAGACACTAATAACGTCCTAATGATGAATGGGTAGCCTTCTGCTTCAAGTCAGGTAAAGAAAGAAGAAAAGACTCCCCCTTTTTATGTATCTTTGATCATAGGGGATTTCTTAGTACATAATTGCATAATTGATAGCGGGGCCAGCACTTTAGTAATGCCCAAGTGCATTGCTGATAAGATGGGGTTAAAGTACGAAGCCATAAACAAGGGAGTCTTGCAACTAGATGGAACACCTGAAAAGATAGTTGGGATCTTGAAAGGATTGAGTTTAACATTGCATGCCTGCTTGACATTCTCAATCCCCCAAGATATAGTGGTAGCGGACGTTCCTCCATATTTTGTAATCTATTTGTCTAGGGACTTTATGTCCAATATAGGTGGTTATCTAGCAGCGAATTGGTCATATCTAGTTTTCAGAACCAAATACGAGACCAAAGTGAAAATCGAATCCAAGCCACTCTACAAGGACCCCTTAGAGCCCTATTCACCCAAGGCAATGAATGTCAGTTACACTATCATTGATCTAGAAGACTCTCAAACGGACAAGTCCTCATCTTCTGCTCTTGAAGGAGTCACAGATCTACTCTTGGATGAGTGGGGAAGTGATAACTTCAAGCATGATCCTTATAAGTTTATTGAGGAGGTAGACCTTGGTGTCTATTACTTGCACGAAGAAAGCGCCGTCATGCCCAATATAATGAAGGAGAATAGAGAAGACCTTGGCCTATGGCAGCTGTACTTTGACGGTTCCAAAAGCAAACTGGGTGCTGGTGGTGGGGCAATGCTAGTTTCCCCTTCTAAATAAAGGTACTTTTTAGCTTTCTATTTCCAGTTCTCTTGCACATGTAATGTTGCAGAATATGATTCTTTGATTCATGGACTTGAGTGGGCAAGAAAGAGAGGGATCAGGAAATTGCAAATCCTGGGGGATAGTGAACTAATAGTGAACCAAATAAGAGGCCTAAACTTGACCAAGAACTCCTTGTTGAAGTCTTACAAGCATAGAGTCTGGGACTTGATGGAAGATTTCCTTGCTCTTAACATTACCTCGATTTCCCAGGGAACAAAATAAGTAGGCTAACAGGTTGGCAGCTATTGGTGCCCAATTTGATGTTTCAAAAGAAATAAGCAGGGGTTGTGGTTCATGCCATTTAAAAGTGGTGGTTCGACCTTCAATTCCACACAATGTTACAAATTGGTAGGTCTTCGAAAGTGATCAATAGATAGCTCTCTTCCTACAAGAAGAAGCTAAGTTCGTGGCCCACAATCAAGTGAAATTGCAACAGCAATATGGAAATCAGATTGTTCAATTGAATAACAATAAACTCCCTAAGGGTTTGGTCACACTTGAAAGTATTTTCAATGGAGAAGACCAACTAAGAGATTACAAAGCATGCATCACTACCAAGGAGGAGAATTATGAAAAAGTTGAAATCTTCAAGGACAAGTTGCTAGCACTTGGTAAGGTCTGCACATTTCAAGAAAGGCAAACTTTCATTCTGCTGTGTCAGGAGTTCACTGACGTCTTCACCTGGAACTATAGTGACTTGAAAAGCTTCGATCCAAGGCTCACCCAGCACACTATTGAATTAGATGAAGGTGCAAAACTGATCACATAAAAGTAGAGGCCTGTTAATCTGATGGTTGAGCTCCTTATGCAGAAAGAATTGGTCAAGTTGATTGAGTCTGGCATTATATTTCCAATCAAACATTCCTCATGGTTAGCTAATTTGGTTCCAGTTAGAAAGAAAAATGGGGAGATCAAGCTGTGCATCGACTTCAAAGACCTTCATAAAGTCTCTTTAAAGGATCATTATCCCCTTCTGAACATGGAGTAGATCCTCCAAAAGGTAACTAGGTCTGAACGCTTCTCCCTCCTGGATGGCTATTCGGGATATAATCAAATTCTAGTGTGAGACTCCGACTAGTACAAAACAGCCTTCACCACCAAATGGGGAATGTTTGCCTACCAGAAAATGCCTTTTGGGCTATCCAATGCTAGTGCTACTTTCCAACGAGCCATGGACATGGCTTTCAGTGGTTTGATAAATAAGAACGTGCTGGTGTGCCTCGATGATATAACAATTTTCTCTAAGGAGGCGGGACAGCATATGAAGCACCTCAGGTAGATTTTTGAGAGGTGCAGGGATTTTGGCATCTCCCTAAATCCAAAGAAATGTGTATTTGTGGTTCATGAGGGGAAACTTCTTGGCCACATTGTGTCTAAGGAAGGTTCCTCTATTGACCCTGAAAGAGTCTGCTCTATCTTGGAGATGTCCCTACCAAAGCACAAGAAAGGCCTGCAGAGTTTCTTTGGCCAGATAAATTTCATTCAGAGGTTCATTCCAAATTTTGATGAAATAGTTAAACCCCTAACCTCCTTGCTGAGGAAGGGTGAAGAATTCAAGTGGACAATGCCAAGAAAGGATAGCTTTGAAGCTATCAAACAGGCTTTGACCCAGGCTCCCGCTCTAATCAGCCCCAACTTCAACAAAGACCTCAATCTCTATACCTTCAGCAATGGAAAAGTAATATCTACTATGTTTACCCAAGTGAACAGTGATGACCTCGAGCAACCACTCACCTTCTTCAGCCAAGGGTTAGAGGACTTCAAAATCAGGTACACCTATGTAGAAAAGCAAGTCCTGGCAGTGGTGCACAGCCTGAAGAAATTTAGATATATGTTATCAAATAGCAGGATCCATCTCATGGTTCCACATCCTGGCATCAAGGATTTCTTGACCAATCGAGACTTAAATGAGAAAAGAGCAGGATGGATCACCAAAGTGATGGAGTACAATATAGACATCAAAATCACCAAGTTGGTGAGAGGAAGGGGCCTGTGTGAACAACTATCAGCAGATTTGAGACAAAAGGGTGAAGACAGCTTACTGATCCATGACATAGCCACTGTAGAAGAATCATCTATCATAAGAGATTGGACTTTGGACATGAGGCATTTCCTTCTTACAGGCGAATGTCCACAGGGTCTCGGTAAGGCTGGAAGAAGGTATTTTAAACTTTAGTCCCTTCCTTATGTTTTAATTGATGGAGTATTATTTAGGAAGGATCTCTCCAAGGTTATCTTGAGATGCATTGACTCCAGTCAGGCTAACAAGGTATTGGCTGAGTTTCACGATGGGCCAGTAGGCGGCCATTTCACCCCTAAGACTATAGCGGCAAAAATAATGAGAGCTGGCTATTTTTGGCCCACTCTTTTCAAGGATACCCATGCCTGGGTAAGAAAGTGCTAGAAGTGTGCAATTTTTGATGGAAAACAAAAATTGGCTGCCATGCCCCTACGGCCCATTCAAGTTGAACAACCATTCATGCAGTGGGGCCTACATTTCATAGGGATGATCAATCCTCCCTCCAGTGCCGGACACAAGTGGGTCCTGACTGCTACAGATTATTTCACCAGGTGGGTGGAAGCCATTGCTTTGAAGGAAGCAAATGAAAGCACAGTCCTAGATTTCTATGAGGACTTAGTGACACGTTTTGGGGTCCCAGCCACTATAATCTCAGATAATGCCTTGGCTTTTCTGGGAACCAAAACTAGTGAATGGGCACTAAGGTATGGTATATACCTCAGCACTTCATCAAATTACTACTCGCAGGGAAATGGGCTAGCTGAGTCCACTAACAAAAATTTGATCAGGATTATAAAAAGGACCATGGAAGAAAATTAGAAAACTTGGCATGCCAAGTTGAAAACAGCTCTATGGTTCGATCAAATCACTCTGAAAAGATCAATCAGAATTTCTCCATATACGCTTGTGTATGGAAGGGAAGCAAGGCTTCCTCTCTCACTCGAATTGCCAGCACTGGACCTCGCTCATCAACTACAGCTAGAAGAAGGAAGTAGCATGGAGGTCAGATTATGTGAACTAATGGAGCTCCAGGAGGTAAGGAATCAGGCCATGGTCTCTATGGTCAGTCACCAACAGTAGGTGAAAGGACATTTTGACAGGAAGTCTTCGTCAAAAAGTTTTGTCAAAGGAGACATTATCTTAAAATGGGACAAAGATAGAGCTAAGCCTAGAAAACATGCAAAATTTGATGCCCTCTGGAGCGGTCCTTACATCATTACTCAGTACAAGCAGCATAACGCATTTCAGCTCTCCAAGTTGGATGGCGAAGAATTGCATATCCCAGTCAACAGGATACATCTGAAGCACTGCCACTAAATTTTGGTTCAATTGTACATATTTTTCCCTAT
Source organism: Torreya grandis (assembly GCA_037957365.1). Classification (NCBI taxonomy): domain Eukaryota; kingdom Viridiplantae; phylum Streptophyta; class Pinopsida; order Cupressales; family Taxaceae; genus Torreya; species Torreya grandis. Next base: position 24,381 of record JARHVA010006697.1, on the reverse strand, counting down.
TTCCCTAAGTGCAGTTTGCATAGTTAGTTGTTTTTAGCATTGTGTGTTTCCCTTCATTTTGAGGGTAAATTCTGTGTATTTTGATTTTGGGATTATCAAGCTATGGAGAACTCTCTTCAAAAGTCACCATCTGACTCCGCACCCAATGGAATGTAAGGCAACTGAGTTCTAAGCCTAGCAGGCATGCTTCCCTTGTGAGTCACCAATTTGTTGACACAATTTTGTCCCTTAGGCAAAATCTTGGTCACCTTCTACACCTACTTTGCATGGCCAGTCATTTCGAGTTGCAAGGTCCACCTTCAGGTTCGACAGCTCCATTTTAGAGCATTGACTCATTGGCCTAGTTCATTGGCATTCATAGTAGCAAGAGGTAGAGTCTTCAAACGTTCACAAGAAGAAGGGAAAAAATTGGGGCATTTGACACTTAGCAAAAAAGGAAGGGCAGACAAAATGTAGAGGGCGGTAGAATCACTGCCCACAACACGGGCAAATAAAAAGAGACCCCCTACACGCAATGCAGAGGGTGGCAAAATCACTGCCCACAACACCGGCAGAGAAAAAGAGGCCACTAACATCGGCCGACGTCGACAAAACTGCCACCATCGGTAGATCACATAGGCCGATGTCAGCAAAACTGCCACAGTCGATAGCTTATCGGCCGACGTTGGTAGAAGTCCTACATGAAATCCACTGCAGTGGGTGGCAAATTCACCACCCACAACATCAGGTGGCAAAAAACACTTGCAGAGCACAGGAAAAAGCCTGCCCAGTTGCGAGAGGAGAAGACTAGCATGCAAAATGAGGCAACAAGCATGGTCTTGGTAGAATTATGACATCAGCTACAGTGTTTTTTTCACTCTTCCCAATGAAACTTCTCTTGGCTCTTCTGATATAAATATACAGACTTAGTCATTTATCAGGATCTTCCTGACTTTTGTAAAGAGCATTGCTCTCAAAATTCTCCACCTGAATCAATAAAAATACAATTTTTGCCTCCATCTTGGATTGATCTACTGTGTATGCCATGAGTATTATTTGTGTTTAGTTCTTATCTTCCATGCTTTCACAGGTAATACCAATAGACCAACTATCTACAAGGCGCCGGTTCTGCAGCTGAAAGGAGAAGAGCAATATTTAAGAAGGATATAACAAAGTAAGTTACTTGCAAGTGTGCATTCCACAGCACCTCGTAAACCTCTGTTATGTATTTTCCATTATAGCCTCCCCCTTTGTCTTAGCAGCCTGGTTCCTCTACCAGATGTGTAGAGTATACTCGCATTTTCCCTGATTCTGAGAGTGGATCTGGAAGGTCACCACTTTATTTTGGTGTATCACCTCTTTTAGAGTAGGCTATTTGTTTTCATGCTTTTTCTCTATCTCTTTTCATCCCCCCCAGTATACCTACATACCTATATTTTGTGCTACCTGAAACAAACAAGATACATCAGAGGGAACTAGCCCATATCTAGAGACTCTCCTCTCCTGCTTCGCCGTCCCACAGGCGAGAGAGGGGTTTCCATGTTGCGGGGAGAGGGCATGAATCCATTCTCCTACCGCAGGGTGCACTTTCCAGTGTCAACACTAATAATTTTTCATATGTTTATTGTTTTATGCCCCAACACACCCCATTTGAGATTTTTCAAATAAGGACCCAGAATTTTACTTAGAATATTTCCTCTAAAGGTAAATTCTAAAAACATGATACATGAATGAAAGAACTTTAGAGCCCAAGCATTCCACATACAAAATTCTAAGGTTAAATTTTTATCTTGATTAATATAATTTTTATTTAGAATTCAAGGTTAAATCATTGATATATTCCTTATGAAAATGTTTGAATTTAAAAATTAACCATTTGATTTGGATAGCTAAAAATATTAATGGTGTTATGTTTTAGTTTATTCTTGCTTGAATTTTTCTCCTATGTAGGCTATTTCATGTTGTAGTTTGTTCCATTTCATCCTTGGAACATATCTAATAAAACATAATCACGCAAAGTATAATCATTCCTCTCATCCATGGCCCTCAATGATCAATAAATATTTTATTTTATTTGGATTTTTTAGATTCTTACAAGTGTCACCATCCTACACTTTTATATTTGTCCAATACTTTATAAAAATATAAAATATTTTGATTCTCCAAGATGATTAGATCATGCCAAGTTTCATCATCCTACTAACCTAGAGTTCAAGTGGAAAAATTACAAGTCACTAAGTCATCCAGGCATGTAGAGTAAGGATATTTGTCCATGTGTCATCACCCTTGTCAACTTGAATAATAGATATTTGCATAGTTCACAAAGTTTAAATTATTTCTCTAGAGTAATTAGATTTATCCATGTGTAATTATCCTACTAACATATGGATGACATTATAAAATTTATATTATATGATCATCTAGGAAAGCGGAGTAGTGAGAGACATCCATGTGTCATCATACTAGGTACCTGATGTTTTATATACATAAGATACAAATGAAAAGTTTAAATTATTTCTAAAGAATAACATGATTTCTCGATATGTCAAAATCCCACTAAATTTTAATATACACAATGTATAATAAAGATTTTAATACTCTAGATAATTGAATCACTAAGATCTCTCTAAGTGTCATCATCCTAGAAAGTCATGGCTAGAATAAACCAAATATAAAGGGTCAAAATTCAATCACCAGTGGATAGGTGATATGTAAACACGTCTCAAAGATAAACCAAAAATTATAAATACACTAAATCTAGATTTGATATAACTAAAAATGGATATCTATCATACTAAGATGACAAGGCACTTGGGAGTAGATAAAATAAAACATATGGAAATAGGACCTAATAAAATTGGAAGTACAAAATCAAAATTCAAATAAGAAAAATTAGAAGGGGAAATGATAGAAATATATTATTTCCATTAATTTTCATGAATTGGAAAATTAATGAATTTAATTCATAGATGAAAAAAATCTAAAACAATATACTTATTTACAAAGTGATATTTGATCACATTGACTTCTATGTACCTTATGAACATTAAAAATTCAAAGTTAATAGTGACTAAGAGACTTCAAGTTTTCATAGAACATAGAATTATTTCATAATTTCAATGGCCTTATCATATCAAACTCCTCATGCCTTGACATATTCAATCATTGGAATGACTGAATATACAAACACAATGTTTGATTTAGCAACAATAAAACACAAGCTCAAACACTATATGGCAATATATGATGAAGTGGAATATTAAAAACTATATAGGGAAAAAGATAAATTATCCCTCTTCACATATAGACACAAAGATGACATCTTGGATATTAGGTTAGTAGGCCTATAATGATACAATAAAAATAGAGGTAATGCCTTGCATTGAATCTATCTTTGATTTATTTACAAATGGGTAAATTACTAGGAAAATATTGTACTATAGACTCAATACTACCTCTATGGACTAGATTAGTGGTGATGCCTTTCAAAAGTATTATAGGTTTCATGTTCCTAAAATAAACTATGGATAGGATATGGTTAATTCATGGCTACTTGAAAATGTGATGCCTATTAAATTATATTAGTGGGATGATAACCCAAAAAAAAATTTATTTAGAAGCCCAATTTATTTTACACCCATACAATCTTTCAGAAAATGTATAGGAATCATAATAGATCTACTAAACTAATTGTATAATTTCCCCAACATCACTTAAATCCATGAAATATGGCTCTCACTACTAGACACCATTTTGAGTTCAAACAAAATCATTTCCGTAAGTGAAATTATCTATTTAAAATTAATGTATCACATTAATAACCTAGTTAAGATACCTGATGGTAATTTACACATCATGCCATACATGGTGAATGGTAGTTACCATACATGGTGGATGGTATAACTACCATAGTGAATTTTTCCTTTAAATAAACTTGGGAACCATCCATAAAATTTCCAATAATATAATATTTTTAATGAATTAAACATTCTTCATGTGCATAATTTTATAAATAAGATTAAAAATTTGACAAATAATTTCTATCGTATGGTATACGAGGCCATATATGGTCAGAATATGCCTAGGTTATTATACCACATCAATATAACTATCAATAAAATGGAATATTATTGTTGATGATCATAGTTTTTCCACAAATTAAACCTAACAACCTTATACAACCTTAGCTATGATCATAGGATGAATCATCCACTTGGTGCATAAAATAACTACTTCATTAATTGTCAACCTAGATGAGTTTTAGCTTGATAAGGTGATATCACTATATGTGTACACTTCACTAACTTATTTATTTTATAAATTACACATAATCACACTTGCTTAAATGAAATTGTATAAATGTAAACTACTTTAAAGTAAATCATACTTGCATGAATGAAAAAATAGAATTGAATGGAACTAAATGTTGTGGAAGTTTCTTTAAGAAATTAACATGAACTCATAATAATAAAATCCTATATGATACTAAAATAACATATGGATAATTAAATAATGGAAATGAATAATTGAAAACTAAATCTAATGATTTGATATTTTCCCTACAAGTCCTCTTGAGGGGGCCCTCCTCATTTTGTGTTGAGATCCAATCCTTCCCTTGAAATTAAAACATGTATACTGCTAAGTTTTGAATTTATTCATACCCTCTAGTAATTAAATATTGATATAATAATAATATTCCAATGGCTTAAATGATATTTTTTTTTATCACAATTAGATTATCTATCTTATTCCTATATTATTTTATCATTATCCTACATATCTATTCTAATATATATAGAAGAGGCTATAATTATTGCTCAATAAAAAATTACAATAGCTTGAGAGTAATTATATTATGGATAACACAACCAATAAATGGTTATGGGATAAAATTAGGGGTGATGTTGTTGGGAAGTTGTAAGGAATGAAATATAGTATAGTAATGCTCAACATTCTAACTCCTCCATATCACATATGCCTATATAGGTCCATGCATGTTTATTCTCCGATCTTTTTTGTTAAACCAAAATTAATGAAAAGACTAGACATTACAACTTTTTCATGATTAGGCAAGTTAAAAGTAGTTATTCATGTTTTTTTATGATAGTTACTAGTGGATTTAGGCTGATAACCTATCAGTTATAGGCCATGAATTCCTTGTATGAAATATTATGTTGCAGCTATGGATATCCAAACTTTATCTTTTTGTTGTAGGACATAACTTTTTAGTTTTGCTACATGTAGGTCTTTTCACTCATGTTACTAAACACACAATATTAGGAGTAAAATAAATATAATAAAATATAACATATTTAACTTTAATCAAAATATAAAAACTAACTTCATTTCCATTAGCATAGTTAATATATATTATCATGATTAGAGTATTTAAAATATGGAAGTGTACAAAGTATATATGAAACACTAAAACTTAAAGGCCAAAAGGTAGATATGTAGTGGTTCATATTGTGCCATTTATATGCCTCATAACAAACCCAAAATTAAGGTCTTTATTTTCCTCAAGCAACTAATTTTTACATCTAAATAGCACACACAAGTCTGAAGTATATTGGTTCTAATACACATGTTCTTTGCTTGCCATAGAAACAATGTTGAGCCTCAAACTTATACGATATCCTATCTTATCTATAATGGGATACCAAAATGGTAGTGTTTGAAAAGTGATAGCCAAAAAATTTCATTCCTTACTTCTTGTAATTTTTATGTAAGTATGAATTTGGTTAAGTGAAAATTTGAGATTATGTTGAGAGAATGGTTCCTTATTCTTTATAAGAAAAACATGAAATAATAAATATTCTCCTCTTATTTTTTTCCCTTTTATCTCTTACTACCTCTATTATAGGTTTATTTTATACATGAGGCTCATTTCTAACACAATCTCCTCCCATGGTGGTTTGACTTAGCTTATAGAATGATCAGTAGATCTTTGTTGTCAATTTGATAAGATATGAATATTTTCTATTTTGTTAACTATTAATCCTTGTACTTGCCTTTTAAAGACTATAGCAACACATATCATGTAGTGTCTCAAGGTATGTAGCTAACATGTTATTTATGGAAAAAATCCCCCAACTAACATGCCACTCATCCTCGAAAGAATTAAAATTCAATGGCACATATGGGAAAGTAGGCAATAAGGTGATGGGGAAATGGAATTGGGGAAATGAGGGGGAAAAAGGCCTTGATTTGATAACTACATAAAAAATGGTATTTAAATTACCATGGGCTATGCCCATAAAAATTATTTTAAAATCATCCAACATGATGATTACATGAACTATAATTAACAAGAAGTAATTAATAATTTACCTCAAAAAGTGAATAATTACCTTCATTTGATAGGTTACCTCATCATACAGATGTGTGATGATGTGGAGATAATGAAGTGAAGTGGGATGATGTGGAATAAGGTTTTGATATCATGATGGAGGCATGTGGATTTGATTTGACATGGAGGTTATATTATGTGTCATAGACAGAGCTAGATGAGGTGGATGTTCATGGTTAATATTAGATAAGATGGTGGTGAAATATAGACTAAAGGAGATGTTTATTTCCATAGATTATGGATGAATATAGTTGTTACATGATTAAGATTTAATGAAAAGTTTTTAGGGTGAAATAAATGAAATAAAACCAAAGGATTTATGCCCACACTTTCCTCATGTGAACCAAATGAATTTACATCATCCCATAGTAGGTGATTTTCATATGATAACCTATTATTATGTCCTAGAGATTCACTTTTCTCTAAATAAGGGTGAATATATTAATAATGTAACTTTCCATATGGTTGCTTATAAAACATCCTTCCAAATATGCATAACGAAACCTATAACAACTTGTTGATTAATCTATAGTAATGTATGATAATCTATAGCTCAAATTTACAATCTATAGTATAAATGGTGCATATTATAACACATAATATGGATCTTATAGCATATAATTTTTGTCCTATACAACATAATTTTCATCTTGTATAAATGGAAAAATTTACCTAATAAGGAAAAAATAGGTGTGTAAGTTTAAGTCAAAGGAGGATGATGTAAAAGCAGATAAAAAGTACATGCTTATTGATTTGATTATTTTTCTCATACATTTTTTTTTTTAATATAAAAAATCCCATTAGATGGTCAAAAAGTTGATTTTCCATTTAAGTATTTATTTTATAGATATATTGATCATCCAAAGATCAATTTTCTAACCAACACCTATCAATAATACTCAAAGGTTTTTGTTGTTGATTTTTTTCATGACATTTTTTGACTCTACCTGATTGAATTGATAACTAATTAATCAAAGTTTTTAGTCAACATATATCTATCCAAAATAAATGAATGGTCTTGATATAGTAAATTGGTTATTTTTTGAAAATGGAGACCAAGGGTACACTATAGTACCCTACTAATGGAGAAGCAATATCTACAACATGCTAAGAAGAAGATGAGGTGTGTCCATACATAAGCTACCAAGTGAAGCTCTCCTTGGAAAGGGGATTTTTGTATAATTTGAGCTTATGTCCATTTACTAGTAATAAAAAGTGTACAAGGTTAATTATATGCAATTTAACATCTCTATTATCAAACACTTCCTTTATTTCATAGGGTACAAGACATCTAAATATTATCTTGACCTTATAGTCTTTATATACATAAGCTTCTTTCCATACACCAATTCATATGGATTGAGGCCATTTATGGTCTTCCATGTGATTTGATATTCCCAAACTAATTCATGAAGATGGGATTCCCAATATTTACTATGTACATCAACTATTTTAGTGAGGATGTTTTCAAACTCCCTGTTTGTGACCTCTACCCATCTATTATATTGAGGATGGTAGTGGTATATTTCTTGGGCCTAATTTCATATTCCTTGAGAATCAAAGCTATGAGATAAAATGTAAATTGAGGCCCTTGGTTGTTAAAAAAATATCTTGGTACCCGATAATTGGTTAACATTTCTTCATATAAAAATTCTACCACCTTCTCATCTCTTTCATGGGTTAAGGCCTTCACTCTAGCCCATTTAGTTAAATAATATGTGAAAACCAATATTTAGCCATTATTTTTTGATTTGGGATATATGTAACCCATAAATCAAGTCTTCACTTATCAATTGGTTTCAAATCCAATTTGGGTAGTAGTGGCATTTCATCTGAACATGTGGGTTTCCCCATACATTGGCATTGATCACATTGATGGGTGTATTCAAAGGATTCCTTGTGTAGAGTAGGCCAATAGTATATATTAGTTAAAATGTTAATGTTAGTATTTTTTTCAATAGAATAACCCCCATAGGGTTCATCATGACATGCTCCAAATATGTCAACAACATCATCTTCTTAGATACATTGATGTATAATTGAACTAGGTCTTTTGATGAATAGGCAACCAAAGATCCATGATTATAGACCACTTTTTGTGATTAAATTATAATTTCATTTGGTATAAAAATATTATGGTAGTAATCCTACAAAAAAATAGTTATAAATATATACATACCAATGAGTATTAATGGTTAATGCAAAAAGGTACTCATTAAGGAAAGGGTCATCTAATACATGACTTTTCTCATTGGATTACAAGTGAGATATGAAATATAAAACTACATTATCAATTATTTGTATATTAATAATGATTATATCAAAATCCTATAGTAAAATCAACCATCCAATTATTTTACCAATTATTGCATGATTATTCATCAAATACTTGATTATTGCATGATTAATATGGATAAAGACTTGATACTGAGTATTGTAGTGTAAATTTTTTTTAATAACATAGAATACAACCAATAATTCCTTTTTATGATCCTATATTTGATTTTAGCTCCTTGGAGGTTCTTGCTAATGAAATAAATGGCATAGCTTAAGGACTACTCTTTTTGGCCAATGATAGCTCCTAATGTACAATAAAAAGCGTTTTTATGGATATGAAAGTTTTATCTCTAGTAAAGACATATTTACACAAGATATATTATCATTAAATTGTGAATCTCTTTGAATGATTCGTAACATGCAACAATCCAAACAAAATCAACATTTTTAAAAAGAAAAAAACAAATAAAGTTATTGTAATTTTATTGAAGTCCTTGATAAATCTACAATAATAACCAACATGTCCTTTGAGACTTCAAACATATTTTTTATTCTTTGTAATTGGTAAGTATTTAATTATACTTATCTTGGTAGCATCTAACTTTAATATTTGTAGGTGAGATGTGTTATCCAAACACAATACCTTTTATCATTAGTAGTGGGTGTACTATAAGGAATCCTTGTGTAGAGTAAGATGGTATTATCTAATAGCTACAATCTTGATGGTAGTCCTTTTTGTAATAAAATGACAACCATAGGGTTCACCATGACATGTTTGAAGGATGTCAACAACATAATCTTCTTGGATACACTAATGCATAACTAAATCAAAGGTTATGTGAAAAATAAGTACCTAAAGATCCATGAGTATGAACCACTTTTGTGATTAAATTCTAATTTTCTTTGAAATATATATTTTTTATTTACTAACCATGTAACTAAATAGTTATCAATATTTGCACACCAATGAGTATTAGTGGTTAATGAAAAAAGGTTTTCATGAAGAAAATATTTATCTACTATGAGACTTTTCTCATTAGATTTTAAACAAGATAAGAAATATACAACTATAGTATCCTTTCTTGGTCTATTAATAATGGTTACATCAAATTCCTATAGTAAAATCAACCATCTGATTATCTTATTAGTTATTGCATTCTTACTCATTACATACCTAATTATTGCATAATCAATATGGATAAATAATTGATACACAATATTGCAGTGTCTAAACTTGTTAATAACATATAATATAATATTTAATTAATTTTCTATGACCCTATAGTTGATTTCAGCTCCTTGGATATTTTTTTGATGAAAAAAATGGCATAGCTTAAGGATTACTCTATTTGGCCAAGGATATCTCCTAATGTTCAATTGGAAGTGTTTATATGGATACGAAAGGGTTGTGTCTAGATAGGACATCTGAACATAATATTTATTATTAGTAAATTCTTAAGCTCTTGGAATGGTTCTTAAAATGTAATAATTTAAACAAAATCAAAATCTTTAGAAAGAAAAACAAATAAAGGTGTTATAAATTTGCTAAAGTCCCTAATAAATCTATGGTAATAACCAACATGTCCTAGGAAAATTCAAACATCTTTTTTATTATTTAAAATTGAAAAGTATTTGATTAAACTATCTTGGTAGGATATACCTTTAATACTTATAGGTGAGATTTGGTGTCCAAAAATAATACCTTTTTTCATTCACATTAGGTGTATTATAAGGAGTCCTTTTTAGAGTAGGCTATTAGTATACCATAATTAGAATATTGATGGCAGTCATTTTTTTAAAATAATTACCCACATAGGGTTTACCATGACATGCTCAAAGGATGTCAACAACATCATATTCTTATATACACTTATGCATAACTAAATTAAAGGTCCTGTGAAAAATAGGTACCTAGAGATCCATGAATATGGACCACTTTTGTTATTAAACTCTACTTTTATTTGGGAGAAAACTGTTTTGGTAGTAATCCTATATATAATTAGTTAATAATAAATATATACTAATGCGTATTAGTGGTTAATTCAGAAAGGTGTCCATTACGACAAGATTCATTTATTATGATACTTTATTCATTGGATTGAAATCAAGATAAAAAAATCTAAAATTAAATATCCTTGCCTGGTCTATAAACAACAATTATATAAAATTCCTATAATAAAATAAACCATATAATTATCCTACCAGTTACTACATGCTTATTCATTAAATACCTGATTATTGTATGATCAATATGTATAGAGACATGATACTTGTGTCTAAACTTGTTAATATCATAGACTACAACAAGGAATTTATTTTCTATGACCATGTAGTTGAATTTATGTCCTTGGAGGTTTTTATTTATGAAATAAATGGTGTAGCTTGAGGACTCTTTCTATCCAAGGATAGATCCTAGTGTACAATAATAAGTGTATATATAGATATGAAAGGGTTGTGTCTAGTTAGGAACTCTTAACATAGGAGTTGTTATCAATAAATTATTAATATCTTAGAATTTTTCCTAACATGAAATAATCCAAGAAAATCAACATATTTATAAATAAAAATAAATAAAGGTGTTGTAATTTTGATGAAGTCCTTGACAAATTTATGGTAATAACCAACATGTCCTAGGAAAATTCAAACATATTTTTCCTTCTTTGAAATTGGTAAGTCTTTGATTAGAATTATCTTAGTAGGATATACATTTAATACCGATAGGTGAGATGTGGTGTCCCAACACAATACAATTTATCATTATCATGTAGCACTTTTCATGACTTATGGACAACTGATGGTTTTGATAACATTGAAGAAATTTCTCAAGGATTTGAAGGGATTTATCATAAGTTTATCCATGAATGGTTAAGTCATCCATATATATTTACACATAGTCATGGGAGAGATTATAAAATATGCTCAAGATAGCTTGTTGGAAGGTGGCTAAAGCATTGCATAAATTGAATAGAAGTATTACATATACATAGGTATCCGAAGGACATGTGAAGGTAGTCTTGTCTTGGTACTCAGGTGCTAGTATGATCTATTTATAGCCCTTAAATATATCAATAAATGACAAATAATTTTTTTCTACCAATGTGTCATATATTTGGTCAATAAAAGGAAGGGGAAAATGACCCTACCTTGTAGTTGCATTCGATTCCATATAGTCTACACATATACACCATATAACCCCATTTTTAAGTATAATCACAAGGGGTGAAACCCATTGAATTTAAAAGGTAGGATAAATAAACCTTTCATATATTAGTTTCTACAATTTGATTTTGACTATATCTTTAACAAGGTTCATCATATGCTATGGTTGGTGAATGGGTTTTCATTCCACTTTGATGTATATATGATGGGTGCATAAATCCATATAGATATTGTTAGCCAATTTTGGCCTACATAAAAATATTATACCTAAATGGATGATATAAATAGTGTCTTGGATGGAATTAGTGGTCCAAGGATCACATATTTCTTACAAATCTTTTGGAACACTATAAGTAAGCTTAAAGTACAATTTGTTAATCATTGAGAAGTGGGCTTGGAAAAAGGTCTAGGATTGAAAAGTGAAGAATACCAATAGGTTTTCATGGTGTTTTAATAATTTAGGGGAATGAATAAAGTCACATAAATCCTTATAAGTTCATTATATCCTTCTAAATATAAAATAGTTCCTTGCACTAGTCTAGAAGAAGCAGACCATCACAAGTACATCATATAAATATGAATAGGTCAAATTGATTATTCATTTAATAAGTGTACTTAGGAGGTAAACCAAAGCCAAAATAATGCATGGAAATGATGATTTTAGTCCCATAAATATCCTCTAAAAATTTCATGTCTTGATGAGTTCTCTATCTCAAGATATAAGCTTCTGAAGTTGAACTTGTAGAGTGGGATGTGCATGCACATGCAAAATTTAGGCCTCATAAAATGGCCATTTGAATTCAAATGTTCCAAAATAAATGGTATGAATTCAAAAAAATCAATATAAAATGGTGAGAGATAACCTAATAATTTTAGTGGGTTTCAAATATCTAATAGAGTGTATTTGATCATGCACCTAAGATCAAAGTGAGTATCAACTGAAAAGGTCAGCGTATCCTAAGATGAACATGTGGATGACAAGTTGAAAGATCATGGGAGATCAGATCAAATATAATTTAAAGTGATGATTGGTGATTTCAGTAGGCTAAAATATATCAATAGTGTATGATCCGTCATATGAAGTAGATATAATAGTGATAAATGGGTCAAAAGGTTAGCGAATCTCAAAGATAAATACACATGTGATAAGTGTCTCAACCATATTAAACTAGAAAAATATCTATGGTTCACATCCATTTATAAATAAGATAATAAATAGTGTAAATATAATCTTATAAATTAGAACCAATGGTACACAATCAAGTTGATCAATGGTTAGTATTAAAATTTGAAATCTAGGGACTTAAATGGAGGTGAAATTCAACTTAGGTCAAACCAGGGCAGATACTTCAAATGATGCCATTAAAGCTTGGTTGAGACCTCTATTGGAGTATCAGAAACATGTAGACTCAGGTTTCTTATATTTTCAATGCCACTTACAATAATTTATTATAGTTCACAACTTTCAAAGGTAGAATAGGTTTGTTTAGACCTAATATGATTTAAGAAATAAGCTATGTGGTGTATAAGGTATTTATTGACTATAGGAACACCAATAAATTGGATTGATTTTTAATCTATAGTGAGATCTATCCTCAAATATTGAAGTATGGGGGTAGGTATGTGGTTAATGAAGAAATGTCTCATCTATGGAAGATATATCTTTGAAACACATGTACGTACAACTATTAAAATCAAACTTAGGCATGACTCTGCTTAATCCATAGATATAAAGCCCTTGCCCTCATAATGAAGTAAGTGGAGATAGTGTGGAAGATTGAAATAAAGAAAGTCAGTGCTTATATAAATAGTTAGAGTGTTAATTCTATTTTAGAGACTTTAAAAAAAAAATCTCCAATATACTTAGTCATGACTCATCATCTATAGAATAGATTCTTGTCTTTTAGTGCATTTCTTAGATAATGAGAAGAGCTTAAAGACTATTGGAGTAAATAAAGGTTAGCTTGTTGAGGAAGGGTTAGTCTTGGTTGGATCAAAAAATCATTTATAATTAAAAGAGATGTCAGCTTAATTAATGATTTCTATACTCATTCTCCCTCTTCTCTCTCCATTTCTCCTAGATTAGCCATTCTTTCCATTTGTAAGCTCTCTCTTAGTTTTTTTAGAATAAAATATCTCTCAATTTTGATAAGAAGTCCTCTCTCAATTATGGAAGAGTAGATATTCTCATTTAATAAGGCTAGAACCTATCAAAATTTGTATGAAATACCTATCAAATTAATATGAATTTATTTACCTATCTCTCCCCTCTAAATTGTGTGTAGCAAAGATTATGCATGATGGCATTGTGAATGAGAATATTCCATTCTTATTGTCCTTATTTCTTGCTCATTTTTAGGTGTATTCAAGTTAGTTGTAGATCTAATTTAGTGTTCTTTTTATCATTGATTACATATAATAGTGAGTCTTAGATATCCTATTTACCTTCATTCATTGCTTCTTGAACCTAGTTTATGAAACACTTATGCAAGTAGATAAGTTTTTTGAGATTGTGTGAGCTAGCATTGTCATATGATTCCTTAGTATTTACTTCATGATTATGTGAGTTCTCATTTTAATTTGGTGTATCACCAAGTTAACTTTGTGAGGATCCCTTTACCCATTTATAACCCTTTTATTAATACAAACATTAGTATAGGTGATCCATCAAGAGGAAGCTAGCCTTTTTTGTAGGTTCAACCCCACCATAGTGACCCAAAACCTAGGGTTGTTCCCATAGTGTAGCTTAATTGGAGAGATCATAAATAACCCTCTCTAAGGGTGTAAATTTATGCTACAAAAAATACCTCACATATCATGGTAATCCAAATAAACATTTATCTTATGATTTTGGAGCACAATAACTAACTTGATTTCTTGTTTAGTGTGAACTTTTTGTTGATATTGAGGGTTTTTTTCCAAAAGGATTTCAAATTTCTTGGATAGGGAAAACATGGATTCAATGTTACCTATTAGTGGGGCATAACTGCAATGGTGTGGTAGTAGATGATGTAAGGTTCTAATGTATTTTACAAGTTCAAAGGTACCAATCTTAGGGATGTTATTTTCAAGAGGGCATGTTGTACATTGCATGAGATTATCTATTTAAGGGTCTTACTTATAAGTGTTTTGTAAAATATGAGAAAGGAATATGTTTTCCTCTTAACCTTTGATTTATGTGATATGGTCAAGTGTGAAAAAAGTGTGTAAATAAATGTGTTACTCATCTACTTTCTCTACCTAAGGATATTGGTCTTATTCATAAGAAAGTTTGGTCAGTGGATATAACATTAATTCATTAGTGTCATTTTTATTTCAAATTAACATTTTTCTTGACCTACAACCAATGAAATCATCAACTATGACAAACCATGGTCTTCTTAGGATAAGTATATAGCCTCCTAAGTTAATTTTTGGTTGTAGAATGATAAAATCTATTGGATATTCCCATGAATCCAAAGTGATAGCTATATCTTAAATCATCCCCTCAATTTTGATGATTGGTCTATTAGCCATTTTCAAGATAGTAGGTGTTGTGTGAAGTTAATTCACTCCAATTTTATGCATATATTCCCTAGTCACAACATTGGTGGACACCACTAAATCAATAAATGTATTTGGTATAAGTTGTCCATTAATGTTGACATTGACTATATGACTACCTAGATCAAATTACTTGCGTGGAACTATATTACTCAATATGACGTCTGCAAGTTGGCCAACTCCTTAGACAATTTTGGGATCCTTCCCTTTGTGACTATATTTATTTAACTATAATTCACAAAAAACTTTTTTATATATGGGCACATATTTTATGGATTGAACTAGTAGAATCTTGACACACATATTTTTAATTGTCCTAGGATATTAAATTTAGGTTCTTGGTTAAAATGTTGAATATTTAACCTCTTAGGAAAAGGAGGATTCATAGGCCCTTATTGTGTTTTAGCGAAACTTTGTTCATAAGTAGTAGTGGTGTTGTCATATTATGGATTATTATGGTTGGCTATAATATCCTCAAGTGGTTATGTAATCATCGGTGATGTGGGTTATGGTAAAATACATCCTAAATTAAGGTGTAAATCATTAATATTCAAGGTGTAAATTGGATATTGTATTATTTTAGTGGTATATGTTGGTTAAATCAGATAATTTATGGGGTTTGGTAGGGTTGGGAAGGTATCTATGGCTATTGAGGATGTGGTTGGGTGATTGGCATTAAATTTAGTTGTTGTTTTTGTTGAAACTATTATTTTTAAAACTATTTTTTCTACAATAAACCAACACTTGGATCAAAATAAGGTTGGTTATTTATCCATGATTATTTCCATGGGTTGGAAGGATAAGACCATTATTGGTTTTAGGGTTGGAGTTTCCAAGACTAGTTTTGAGGTTATTTATAATTATTTTGGATGGGCCTTGATTACCAATTTTGGGGTGGCTATTGATTACTTGAGGATGGCTTATTTTGTTAAGACTAGTTTTGATTTTTCATGGGTGCCCATAAACTAGGTCCATTCTAATTAATTGAAACGTGAAAATTTTAAAATATATAATTAGATGGCATACCTTGATTGAATGGCCTAGGTGGCCAATGTCTATGTTGATCCACATAAAAAATATAATCTCTATCTTGACCAATTTCTTGTAATTCTACTATCTCAAGATTCTCCTCCATTATGTTGGCCACATTTAATCTAATAACCTACAATTTATTTTCTAATTTATTTTTTTAATAATTTGAGAAATAAACCATAAAGGATTGTTTAGTTTCTTCTCAATTATTCCTTGTGTGCAACATATCCATTTGAGTAGCCATATGTCTAATGATGTCTTGATTCATATCCTATAGTAAATTTATTGCCTTAATTTTTGAGAGTCCATTTATAGTCGATGAAGGAAGTATCTTGTTTCTATTATTTTTATTCATTATTGATCTCGAGTAATTCTTATATAGAAGTGTTAAATGTCATTAGGTATAATGCTTCCAAAAAATATTATCTAATTCCTTTCAAAAATATCAATTTGACATATTCTTTGTCCATTACAGTCTTGCTTGTATTTTTTGAGATTGAACATGAACCTTTCTCTGTAGTGCTATAGTGACTCATCTTATTCTTGTGTTCAATTCAAAATGTCATCTCTAATATATTTTCTTCCTTGATAATGGTATTGATATTTGGACATAAAATTCTCATTCATTTCTTCCCAAATATAAATTGCATCCTTCCCTAGTCCCATAAACCATTTAAGAGCTACATATTTGAGTGGTTTTGGAAACAAATTTAGAATTTAAGAATCTTGGTTATAATCATAACTATGGCATAATATATCTAACTCAAAGAGGAATGTATCTAGGTCTTAACTTTCATTTTCCATAAAATTATGCTAGGAAAAATGAGTGATATTAGTCATAAGTGTGTTCTCCTTAGAATTATGGATGGGGAATTCAAAATTTTTAGACTCACTGGAAGTATTCTCTTCTTGATGGTCCTCTATGGATAATATTTATATATGTAGACCAAAATCTTGTACCACCCACTCTTCTAATTTGTTGTTAATCTCCCTACTCCCTGGTGTGTAGTAAACAAAGTTTCTTTATTTTTATAGAGGGATATAAGGTCCCATAAATAAATGTTAAGGAGTGGAAGTTCTTGAGGATTCATCCTATTTTCTAACAGAGAGATTATCAAATTTAGTAGATTCTATAGGTCTAATGTCTCTTTTAGGAGCTATAAGGGCTTTAAATGTTTTCTTATTAATATTTTGGGTCAGGATAGAGAGAAATGAATGGTAGATTCTTTAGTGTGAGGTGACAAAGTAGGAATTCTTAAATATGGTATAAAAGGTTCATTCTCAGGTGTATAAACCTCTTCCTCTTATAAATTCCTAGTTTGTGCTACCATCCCAACCACTAATTTTCCTTTTCTTACTTCTTCTATTAATAATTATATATGTTTCTAATAGTTTCCTTCTATTACTTAGCTAATGCATATTGTATCTCTATTCTTACATTAAAGGTTGTCTACCTAGGAAAAAATCTACCTAGATGATCTCCTTATCTCTGCATGTAAATCAACCACTTTGTTTTGTATTTTGCCTATCCTGCCCTACACAAGGTTAGTATAACTTCTATTTTTTTGTATTTTTACTACTTTAACCTTGCATAAATAATAAAATATATATAAAGATGGAAATTATATGCTATAAAGAAATGGAATTTAAAGCTAAAAATTACTAAATGTTTAATCTAGGAATGAAAGAAATAATAAAAGCTATTGTCAATCTTGGATATTTCAAGCTTGTGACACTTTCCTTAGAAACTAAGAAAAAAATATGAGAAATTTTTTTCCACCAACTAAACTTGACAACCTTATACAACCTCACCTATGCTCATAAGATGAAGTGATCACTTGGTGCATAAAATAAATACATCATTAATTTTTAACCCAGAGGCATTTTGACTTGATAAGGTAACATCACTATATTTTCACACTTCACTCACTTGTTGACATTATCAATTTCATATAAGAAGACTTGAATAAAGGAAATCACATAACTATAAAATAATTGAAAGGAAATCATACTTAAATGAATGAAATAAATGAAATTGAATATAACTAAATGTTTTGGAAGATTCCTTAATAAATTAACATATATTCACAATATTGAAATAATCTATGATACTCAAACAACATATGTAGAATTAATTAATGGAAATGTACACTTAAAAACTAAATCTACTTAGCTACTCTAACAAGTTGGTATCTCCCCTATAAGTCTTCCTAAGGGGCCCCTCTTAATTTGGTCTTGAGATCCAATCCTTAAATTGAAATTAAAATGTGTTTATTGTAAACTGATGAATTGATTCATATATTTTAGTAATTAAAGATTTATATTGTAAGATTACAATCATTGAAATGTTATTAATTGATTACATTCATTTATCTATCTTCTTGTTATATTTTATACTCCCCTTAGCTTGTTTCTCTATTATAATATATATAGAAGAGGTTATCATTATTTTTCAAGAAGAAATTACAAAAACTTGAGAATATTTGTATTATGGATAGTTGAGCAATGTTTCTATTGTTGAGGTTTGACATTGAAAAGGTCGTTGATGTCAAAAGTTGTTTATAAGGTCATTATTCAATGTGTTTATTTGATTTCATCCTTGAGAGGTGTGACATTAGTTGAGAAATATATAAGTTGTGTGAGAAAGGTTTACAATAATCAAAGAGTATTTCAAGATCAATTTCCAAAGTTTTCAAGTGTTTGAACCTAGCAAGGGACTTAAGAATGCTTGTGCATAGGATGCCTAGGCTTATGCATGAAGGAGCATGATGTCCTAGTGAGATATATGAATAGAGGCATATGAGGATTTATAGATTTTCTTGATTATTAATATGAGTCATTGGATCACTTAGGTGAGTTTTAAGGTGAGTCTATAAGGGTAGGACCTATAGACCTAACATGCAACTAAACTAGTTATGGACCCTACCTAACCTAATGAGGTGTCATGAGGTATTTTAAAGGTATATGAAGAATGTATTATAGTGGTTGAGAATGTTAAGATGTTTTATGAATTTTTTGTGATGAGTTGATAGTTTGGACAGT
>JARHVA010006697.1:0-2500 GCA_037957365.1 Torreya grandis | reverse complement strand
TAAGGCCTAATATGCCTAATTGGCTAGGTAGAATGTATGTGAGTTGAAGTGAAAGATATAATACTTTGAAGAGATAAAAAAGGTCTTATATACCATCATAAAGGTGTAGATAAAATATCATGGATATTTAATAGGGATATTTTATATGATACCAAGGTCAAATGACCTAATCTATTTTGAAGAGACCTAATTGAGTGAAGAAGGCTAGAGACCAATTTGAGAATGATTGAAGTGTGTGAAGAGTTGAAGAAGTATATAATAAGATGTTACATGAGAAACAAAGGTTTATTAATTTGATCAAAGGTTTTAAATATATGATTTTGTGTTGAGTCATCTATGGGGTTGATCCCTCCTTGTAAGTGGGTACTTGCTAAAGCTTAGTAAAGTTGGTGTTTGGCCAGTTGGGGTCAGTACTCTAAGTGATGTTAGTGCTTAACTAAATATTGATGTTTGAATTATATGAAATTATTCTATTTTCATCATCATTATTTTTATTACCCTTGAGGGTTTACCACTCAAATAAGTATTTTTTGTTTTATGCTCTTCTCTCATGCTCATGGATCTAAATGTGTTGTTAGTTTAATATATTATTTTGATAGTTCATGAATGATAAGGTAAAGTTGTAAATTTTTTTAAGAATGACTCACTCATCCCCTCTCAATAATAATTTTTCCAATAATTGTAATTGCATCTTGGTCCATTGAGGAAATTATAATAGCTTGAAGGTGATCTTACAAAGCATAAGAATGTCTTGTGATACATAGGAAGAAGACAACATGTATGGTGAAGAAGTATACTATGATAGTGAAGAAAGAGAAGCTGAATTAAAACTTAAAACTCAAATCATAAGAACTATTTATTATTTTAAACATCAAAACAAGATTATAAAATATCTTAGGGGTTAGTCAGAAGAGGTCAACACAAGGTGTAAGACAAAGTAAGCTGAGTATGACCAGTTGAAGACAAAGCTAGATTCCTTGAAGGGTGAGCATGAATAACTTATAGAAAATTTGAGAAAGTTTGAGATAGAGGATGATAATTTAGAAAAAATAAATAATGTTAACCTAAAAATATCAATTAGATAACTTAGTGCTATAAAGGAAAAGTCATCATGGAACCATGATAAGTACAAAAATGTTATTTGCTACATCTATCACAATATAAGACACATTGTAATATTCTACTCTAATAGATTTATAAGGTACATAGGATTTAACAATACATTTGAATCTCTTATAATGCATAATAAGGATAAAAAACTAGTATGGAATCCAAAACAATATAAGATGGATTAGATGGATTTCGAGAAGTAAGATGTACTATTTGAAAACAAGTAACAAAAGACCAAAGAGGATTCTATGCTAGCTTAGACTTCCTTTCACATTCAAGATGAAATCATGAAATGGTATATTAACAATGGTTGATAAAAAACATGAAATTAGATAGAAAAAGTTCATCTCATTAAATAATAATGGTACAATAATTTTGAGGTTTATAGACAATAAAATTGATAATATATTTGGTAAGGGTGTCTTAGATTTGGATAATGAAAACACCAAGACACATAATGTGTTGTGTGTATAAGGTTTGAAACATAACATACTTAGTTTGAGTCAAATGTAAAATTAAGGACACATACTAACCTTTCATGACAGAGGGTGTTATTAGCATTGGAAATTAGCTAAGAGGACTGAGAATAATATATATGTATTAAATGAGATCAAGAAGGATAAATGTTTCATGAGTAAGATATATGAAATTTGGCTATGGAAAAAAAGGCTAGGTCACCTAAACTTTGACAACTTGGTCAGGATTATCACTAATAAGTCTTTAAAGAACAAGCCTAAGCTCATCAAACCTACAAACATACTTTGCAAGGCATGTCAACGTGATAAAAAAACTAGAAAAAGGTTCAATTACAAGGAGTAATCTACTAAAATACACTTGGATTTGATCCAAACTAATCCCTATGGGCTTACAATAATTCAAATAATTCAAGGAGATAGTTACTTCATGTTACTCATTGATGATTACACAAGAATGACTTGGGTTGCATTCCTGAAAGAGAAATCAAAATCTCTTGAAAAGTTCAAGGCATTGCATGCTCTTATTGATAATGAGAATAATGGAAAGATCAAGTACCTAATATCTAATAAATGAGGACAGTTTTGGTTGAAGGAGTTTGATGAATTTTATGAGGTTTATGGAATAAGGAGATAATTCTTAGTAGCAAAGACACCTTAATAGAATGGTGTAGTGGAAAGGAAGAATAAGATATTTAAAGAGATGGATAGAACTATGTTGAATGAGTCTATATCATTTTATGGATAATGGAGAGAGGACATAAGAACTATTATTTAAAATTTAAATAGAGGATAGATAAGGACTAATGGAAACACAAATCCTTATGAACTATGGAAGGGTAGACCTATAAATGTAGAAAACTTTAGAGTGTTTGGGAGAAAATGTTCCATCAAAAGAGATGATGAAGACTTGGTTA
>JARHVA010006696.1:827500-850324 GCA_037957365.1 Torreya grandis | reverse complement strand
CAACCAGATGGACAAAAAATTCTTCTCGTGCTATATGAACAGCTACATTTTACGACAGAGATTTGATCCGTTCCCAACCAGGTGGACAAAAATATTTTTAATCCTTAAACGTATAAAAAAAAGTGTGGAATTGAAACACCCTCTGAAGTATTATATTTATTTTATTGATCTAGGAAAAACAATTTGATTTAATTTAAAATAAATTTAAAAAATCTAATCAAATAATTTTTCCATTAAAAAAAATATTTAAAAATATGACATAGTTTATTCAGCTGTTCGCTGCTAAGGTATTAGAACATTTTAAAAAATTAGGAAAGATAAAATGTCTTGTCATTTAAATTAGAGTTATCATTAATGGTTAACTTTTTATATTGGTACTGGATCTCACTTATCATTAGTTTTTGTATTATTTTTATTTTTTTCAATTTTTATTTAGACGAGTAAATTTTTAAAGTTAATTAAGGAAATTATTCTTACAATTAAATCTTCTATTAATCAGTGTTTGGGAATGTAAATATATTATGAATAACAAAAAATATTTCACTCCATCTTCATAAACAGTGCTTATCACCAATTTATTAACCACAACCCTTTGATAATGACTATTAGGAAGAAAAATCTTCAATCTTTTTTATTTATAATTAATATAAATTTATTTTATATATAATTTCCAGCCAAATTTAAAATATTTAATACGATATAAACATTAATAATTTAAAATAACATTAAAATATGTATAATATTTAATATTTAATTTCATTAAATTTTAATTATAATTTTTTCCTTCGATATTATTTTTCTTATATATTTAATAAGTATAAATAACCAAATAAATTAAAATCTATATTTTCAATAAAGTGTTTTTTTATTTTTCATTTTAATTATATCATCTTAGAATGAATTTCATAATTATCATATTCAAGAAAAGTCATAAAGCTTAAACATGATGGAGAAAGAAAAACTGTTTCTATCACTTCCATTGACTCTGGTTGAGATACTCAATTTGAGTGGCAAAAGATTTGGACATTAAAGTATAATAAAATTGGGGTTTATTGCATGTGTTTTGTCTTTTTGTGCTTTATTGTCGGGGTGACATATTTTTAGCATTATATTTGGCACCACTTGACAGAGCATAATATAAACAATTCATCAACGTTTTTTTATAGTACATAATGAATTGTTTATTAAATAAATTTATAATGGTGAAAACGTATTTCAAGAGCAATAAAGAAATTGGAGAAGTTTTGACTTTGTTTGATAGGATTGTATATGTCTATATTAGGCTAAGCTGTCTTTTCAAACCAACTATGCCATACCATTATTGTAATATTTTTTAAGTTACATTAATTTTGATATTAACCTTGTTTTTAGTAGGTGTTGGTTATATGAATAATTTAATTAATTAGATGTAGTTATTATTATAATTAGCAGGGAATGCGATATTAAAATAAGTTATTTTTTTTATGAAAGTTTTAAAATGAGATACCGATTCTATTAATTTTATATAACATTTAGATGTATTCTTAATTTATAATGTTGAATATTTTTTAAATAGACACGAGTCTTATAACATTATTATATATTATTTTATTCATATTCCTTGCAAGAATACTTTTCAAACTTGAGTTAAACACTATTTATATTTAAAGCGGATTTAGTTTGTATGGATTCACAATCTTACCAAACCGTTTTTCTATCCTTCTTTGAGGAGCCTTTATATGTTCAATATCTCCTTACCAAGTCTAGTTATTTATTCATACATGACAATTTGATGATTTTTGTTACATTGGACTTCCGTTTTCAAAGTCAATGAGGACGCCTCACTCGAATTTCCCATTTGGATTGTGTTGTATGAGTTTTACATCCCTATGTTGGCTTTCCTAGAATAAATATTTCAACTGATTAGGTGTATGATATGTCATGAGATAGAATGGTTTTACTTGGATTGATCAACCAAAAAACCAAATGTGTTGAGGGTGATCTCATTAAAAACATAAAATTATTTTGATATTTAAGCAGGGAGTAAGCATTTTATGTAAAATGTTACTTATATTAACATGCCAAACAATATTTTTTTCAAGCACCTAACCATAAGATCCATTGATGTAATCATGATTAGGGGTTTCAATGAAGAGATACCTTCTACCACATAGCCTTTAGAATTATACAATGAAAATACATAATCAAATAAAAATGTAGATAAAATAATCTATATATATTATTATATTTAAATGTATTAAAACATATCTTCCACACACATGATAAAAACACAACAGTACATGATAACATATGGGACATGTTTACAATATTAGATCATCAAAAATTATATTTTAGAGATCAAAGTCTTTTAAAAGTATATTTTCTTATTTTATTCACTATGAACTCTATCATTAAGCTTGTTGACTAGACAATTCAAGTGTAGGGGCATGTTTTTATACATAAAATACTTGCCCACTTAAAATACCACTTCATAACGCACTTGCATTATTAAATATATGTAAAACATCAAGATGTTCCAAAAACATAAAATGTTTGTTACAATTCAAAAATATCTTAACATGACAAAGCATAAAGAATAACGATGAATAATATCACAAAGTGACATTAAATAAATTATAACCTCCTAAAATCCAAAGAATTAAATGAAAATGATTAGGAACTACAATGACTCTTTACCTATAATAAATCACAAGAAATTGTTTTGCTTAAGAAAAGTTTTATGGAAGTCTTAAGCTCACAAAGTTATGTCTGGACATTTCATAATCAAAGCATTAAAAAATGCTCCTTGCAAAAATATCATCATATTTTCACTATTATACACCAATGTCTTACACAAGACATTGAAGGCTTGCACATTGAAACTCATAAGACTTCAGTTTGAAACTAGTGTTAAATAAAGTAAAGACCTAAAAAAATTACTTGCTAAAATATTTCCAAGCCACTACAAACTAGATCATTCCTTATGTGTGACAACACAATTTTGTGAAACAATATAAACATATGCATTCACAATGGCTACATAGATTAAAAATTAAAAATGTGCACATATAAAATTCATGTAAACATTAAAAAGATCTAACATACATATAAAGGTGGCATAAAATAACACAAAAAAAATAAACATAGATTAGGATATTATAATAATAATAATAATAATAATAATAATAATAATAATAATAATAATAATAATAATAATAATAGACTAATTTTTTTGGGTTAATGTATGATTAAATATGAACATGGATGCTCCCACATCATATGTTTCATAATAAATGAAATATGAAATTGTATTTTTACACTTTATAAGATCTCTTTTAATGGTATCTCTTGTTTTAAACCTTATGATATGCTACTCCATGTCACATATTTAACACATTGACTTATACATTTTAGTAAATATTATGTAAATTATATTTGAAATGCTCACTTACTTCTTTTAGAACCAATCAACCTCTTAACTTCCTTGAATCTTTTCTCAAGCATCTCCACTCTCTAATCAAATTATTTCATAATTTGTGCTTTTGATTTCCTTTATATACTTCCATTCACAATAGGGATACAAATTAGGGACATACAAAATAAGTGACATGTTATTATTTCAAGTAACTCTATCTCCTATGCATTTTTATCAAACTTTTACAACACTTTGAGTGGACCATTATATTTGCACTTCAAATATCTTCCTTTGTAGGTGTGTTAATACCATGTCTCACACCCAGCATTTCAGTCTTCTTTTCTTTACATCTACATGTTTCTTGTACTCTGCAATACTTATATCCAGCTATTCACATACTTTCTGATTTAAGTTGTGTATATACTTATTAAATTATTATGCCTTAACACTTTTCCTTCACTCAATTATGATGTCAAGTAATTTTATAACACCTCCTAAAATCAACCCATAAACTATATGAAATGGTGTCCTTATAAGAGTCCAATTAAATGAATTGTTGTAATAAAATTTAGTTTGTGCCAAAATCTCTCTTTAAACATAGATCATAATAGAATACCTAAAATGTTATTTACTATATTACTATCCATCTGGTTGGGGATGATATTTTGAACTAAAATTTAGCTTGGTATTTAGATTCTTCCAAATGTCCTATAGAAAATTTCAAAAAAACTCACATCCTTGTTTGATAATATGTTTTCCATTAATTCATGCAATGACACAACTTACATGAAAAATAAGTTAGCTATGATTTTTTGCATCACTAAAGTTAGTGTGTTAGTTTTTGAAAAAATTAATTATGATATTAAATTACAAGAATTTAGGTGTCTACATTTCCTCTTTTTGAAATGGTGTTGTAACGAGAAGAGGCAATGCATTTTCAAAAAATAAATAAAAAGTAGAGTTAAAATGGATGTAAAATTATTATTCCATAAATAAAACACATCGATTCATATATCTTTGACCCTAATATACATCTTGTGCACATGTACCATTTAATGATGTACATTATTTATCCCTCTCACCATTAAAACTATTTTCTATATCTTTCAATTTAATTAAAACACAATTGTTTTACATATAAAACTGCATTTAGATTGAAGGGTGCATGATTATATATCTATATACATCCCTTATTACCCACTTGGGCATTCCACACATTATATCTACTTAGCCTCAAATATGTACCTTTTAAATATTTGGAACTTATGATTTTCATACTTCAGATACACATGAATATATCTTCAACATTGACATACATAAAGAGATGATGCTTGGAAGTCCCTTATGAGTTATTCACTTTTTATATTATATGTAGACAGGGGGATCTCATGTCTATTATGAGCTTCAGTGACCAAATATGTACTTATATTTCCCTATTAAAACATGATACCAACATAATTTCTCCATAAGCCCTATACCAAGACATATCTCCTTCATGTGTATCCTATCGCACACTTGTCTCTAGTTTACATAGATTGTTTCTTCATACAAATGTGACATTTTCATTACATATACATAGGCACATGCTTCCAATCCAAACATGATACATCTTTTCCTATATTTTAGTACTTTGAACATTGGTAGGACATATTTTTAATTCCATCCAATTGATTACATCAAGATATGATGTTGTTTACATATATTATAATTTTCTTTATAATATATATATTTTTAAATATTTTTGAACTGCTCATAGATTGGATGTTTTCTTTTAAGAATGATATAAATTCCAATCTCCCTTATTATTGATAATTGTTTCTACAGTGTTCCGCCTCAATCAGTATTAATATACAGACATTCCTAATCTACGTTGGCCTTTCAATTAATTCTTTGGATGTTCGGATGGAAGATTTAGAGCTCGAACAATATATTTTATATTTTCATTTCATAAAATAGAAAAAAATGACTTTTAATAAATTATATTTGAATTTTTGGTAAAGGTTTCGAATCCCCAACTTTATCCTAACTTCTGTTCAGTGGGAAACTAACGAAAAATAAAGGTTTGAATATTTATTTTATTGATTTAGAAAAAACAATTGATTTAATTTAAAAAAGGTAATCAAATAATTTTTCCATCAAAAGAAATATTTAAAAATATGACATAGTTTATTCAGTTGTTATGATATTAGAATATTTTTAAAAATTAGGAAAGATAAAATGTCTTGTCATTTAAATTAGAGTTATCATTAATGGTTAACTTTTTTATATTGGTACTGAATCTCACTTATGATTAGTTTTTATATTATTTTTATTTTGTTTTAATTTTTATTTAGATGAGTAAATTTTTAAGGTTAATTAAGGAAACTATTCTTATAATTGAATCTTCCATTAATCAATGTTTGGGAATGTAAATATATTATGAACATTGTAAATAACAAAAAATATTTCACTCCATCTTCATAGACAATGCTTATAATAAATTTATTAACCACAATTTTTTGATAATGACTATTAGGAAGAAGAATCTTCTGACTTTTTTATTTATAATTACTATAAATTTATTTTATATATAATTTCAAGCCAAATTTAAAATATTTAACATGATATAAACATTAATAATTTAAAATTATTTATATATATATATATATATAATTTATATAAATTTTATTTTTATTTAATCATAAATAACCTGATAAATTAAAATATATATTTTCAATAGAGTTTTTTTAATTTAAAATTTATTTATTAATATAATTATATTATCTTAGAATGAATTTTATAATTATCATATTCAAGAAAAGTCATAAATCTTAAACATGATGGAGAAATAAAAACTCTTTCTATCACTTCCATTGAGTTTGGTTGAGATACTCAATTTGAGTGGCAAAAGATTTGAAGATTAAAGTATAATAAAATTGGCATTTATTGCATGTGTTTTGTCGTTTTGGGCTTTATTGTCGGGGCATCATATTTTTAGCATTATATTTGGCACCACTCGGTAGGTCATAATATAAACAATTCATCAACGTTTTTCATTGAAATGATGAGGCTATTGATAATAAGTTCTTTATTAAATACGTTTATAGTAAATAATGAATTGTTTATTAAATAAATTTATAATGGTTGAAAATGTATTTCAAGAGCAATAAAGAAATTGGAGAAGTTTTGAATTTGTTAGGATTGTATATGTCTATCTTAGGCTATCCTATGTTTTCAAAACAACTATGCCATACTATTATTGTAATATTTTTTTAAGGATTTATTTATATTAATTTTTATATTGACTTTGTTTTTAGTGGGTGTCGGTTATATAAAAAATTTAATTAATTATATGTAGTTATTATTATAATCTGTGGGGAGTGCAATATTAAAATGAGATAAATTTTTTTAATGAAAAATTTAAGATGAGATAATGATTTTATTAATTGCATATAACATTTAGATGTACTCTTAATTTATGATGTTGAATATTTTTTAAATAGATATGAGTCTTATAGCATTATTATATATTATGTTATTCATATTTCCTTTGAGAATATTTTCCAAACTTGAGTTAAACACCATTGATATTTAAATGGGATTTAGATTGTATGGATTCATAATCTTACCAAAGGTTTTTTCTATTCTCCTTTAAGGAGCCTTTATATGTGCAATCTCTCCTTAGTCTAGTTATTGGTTCGTGCGTGACAATTTGATGATTTTTGTCACATTAGACTTCAATTTTCAAAGTGAATGAGCATGCCTCACTCAGATTTCCCATTTGGTTTGTGTTGTATGGGTTGTACAATCCTATGTTGGCTTTCCTAGACCAAATATTTCAACTAATTAGGTGTGCGATATGTGATGAGATGGATTGGTTTTACTTGGATTGATCAACCAAAAAACCAAATATGTTGAGGTTGATCTAATAGAAGACATCAAATTATCTTGATATTTAAGCAGGGAGTAAGCATTTCATGAAAAATGTTACTTATATTAACACACCCAACAATTTTTTTTTCAAGCACCTCACCATAAGATCCATTGATGTAATCATGGTTAGGGTTTTCAATGAATATATACCTTCTACCACATACCCTTTAGAATTATACAATGAAAATACATAATAGAAAAAATGAAAAATAAATAACTTAGATATCTTATTAGATTTAAATGTATTAAAACACATCTTGCACACACATGATAAAAACACAACATTAAATGATATCATATGAGACATGTTTACAATATCAGACCATCAAAAATTATGATTTAGAGATCATGGTCTTTTAAAAGTATATTTTCTTATTTTATTCACTATGAACTCTATCATTAAGCTTGTTGATTAGGCAACTCAAGTGTAGGGCCATGCTTTTATACATAAAATATCCACCCACTTAAAATTCCACTTCATAACCCATTTTCATTATTAAATATATGTAACACATCACTATGTTTCAAAAATATAAAATGTTTGTTACAATTTAAAAATACCTTAACACAATAAAGCATAAGGAATCATGATGAATAATATCACAAAGTGACATTAAATGAATTATAACCTCCTACAATCCAAAGAATTAAATGAAAATGATTAGGAACTGCAATGACTCTTTACCTATAACAAATCATAAGAAATTATTTTTCTTAGGATAAGTTTTATGGAAGTCTTAATCTCACAAAATTAATTATGGATACTTCACAATCAAAGCATTAAAAAATACTCATTTCACAAGGATCATCATATTTGCACTATTATAGACCAATGCCTTACACAAGACATTGGAGGCTCACACATTGAAACTCATAAGACTTCAATTTGAAACTAGTGTTAAAATAAGTAAATACATAAAAATGTTACTTGCATAAATATTTGTAAGTCACTACAAACTGGATCATTCCTTATGTGTGACAACATAATTTTGTGAAACAATATAAACATATGCATTTACAACTACTATATAGATTAAATATAAAAATGTGCACATATAAAATTCATGTAAACATTAAAAATCAGTAACATACATGTAAAGGTGGCACAAAATAACACACAAAAAATTAAACATAGATTAGGATTTGTGTTAAAATAAAAAATTCTTATTTTTTAGTTGAGTGTTAGACTAATTTTTTCTGGGTTAATGTATGATTAAATATGAACATGGATGGTCTTGCATCATATGTTTAATAATAAAAGAAACATGAGCTTGTACTTGTACACCTTATAAGATCTCTTTTAATGGTATCCCTTGTTTTGAACCTTATGATGTGCTACTTTGTGTCACATATTAACACATTGACATTTCCATTTTACTAAATATTATGTAGATTATCTATGAAATTCTCACTTGCTAATTTTAGAACCAATGACCCTCTCAACTTCCTTGTAACTTTTCTCAGGCATCTCCACTGTCTTATCAAATTATTTCATAATTTATGCTTATAATTTACTTTCTATACTTCCATTCACAAAAGGGATAAAAATCAGGGAGATACAAAATAAGTGACATGTTATTATTTCAAATAACTCTATCTCCTATGCATTTTTATCAAACTTTCATAATACTTTGAATGTACCATTATATTTACACTTAAAACTTTCATATGTTACTTTTGGAAATATCTCCCTCTTTAGGTGTGTTAATACCAAGTCTCACACCCCACATTTCACTCTTATTCTCTTTATATTTACATGTTTCTTGTGTTATACACTACTTATATCCAACTATTCACATACTTTATTATTTAAGTTGTGTATATAATTAGCAAATTATTATGCCTAAACACTTTTCCTTAACTCAATTATGATGTCATGTAATTTTATAACACCTCCTAGAATCGACCCATAAATAATATGAAATGGTGTCCTTATAATAGTCCTATAAAATGAATTGTTCTAATTAAATTCAATTTATGCCAAAATCTCCCTTTAATCATTCATCATAATAGAATACCCAAAATATTATTGGCTATCTTACTATTAATATGGTTGGTGATGATATTTTGAACTAAAATTTATCTTTGTATTTAGTTTCTTCCATGTGTCCTATAGAAAATTTAAAAAAAATTCACATCCTTATTTTATAATATGTTTTCCATTAATTCATGCAATGACACAACTTACATGAAAAATAAGTTAGCTATGTTTTCTTGCATCACTATAGTTAGTGTGTTAATTTAAAAAAAATTTAAATATGATATTAAATTATAAGAATTTAGGTGTCTACATTTCCTCTTTTTGAAATGGTGTTGTAACCAGAAGAGACAATGTATTTTCAAAAAATAAATAAAAGTTAGAGTTAAAATGGATGTAAAAATATGATGCCCTAGGGGAAACTGAATGATTAAATGATGCCACCTTATGTGTTCATATGGGAGAAGTGGTGCAGATGAGTGCTCAAAATAAAGGATATAAAGATATATTTATAATTGATGTAGGTAATAACACCATTTAATAGAATCATGAGTCTCAATAAAATTCTTGCATGGTTGTAGGCATATGTAAAAACAATTTTCCCTAAGCGGATTGGTTCTAGGAAGCTAAATAGAAAAATAAAATTTAGCATTTTTTAATTTGCACACATGGATTTTGACCTAAGAAATGATATATGCAAAAGGGAGGATATGGGAACAATATATCTTGTTGGTAATATGTGGGCCATAAAAGGATAAATAAAGTTTCTAAAGTTGATTGATAAAATTTTAAGAGATTAATTTTTAATCTAAAATTTGAAAAAATAAGTAATTTGACGAATTGGTACTATGATTGGAAAATAAAATTTAGTTACATATTGAAAACTTTGATAAAAGAAGCTTAGAGGTCAAGCAACATAGATAGATGGGGTGGGTAACTATATACTAGTATGGGGCAATTGAAAATTGCATTATTTGATAATTACTTTGATATATGTATTAGATGGATGGATGCATACACAATATTACCTTTTATGAATTTAATATTTGAAAAATGTTAGTCTTTTTTGCATTTATCATGGAATAATCAAAATGGATATAAAAATGTGTCTATGAAAATGAGATGTTTTAGAGAGTTATATTTAATTAGCTTTACTTGGATTTGTAATAGGATTTCCAATATTATCTCTAACATCAATTGAGCACATTTTATTTTTATGTTGTGCAAGACAATATGCACCAATGGTATGGAGGAACTATGATATCTAATATGTTATATTGTAAGGACTAATAGAGTTACAAGGGGAGGACTTGGTGCATCATGATATGGAAGATCATAATAACATCATTTGTAATGCACATAGTGATCTAGACTCAACCAAGAGTAATGATGAAAACAAGACAAAAAATAATTTAAAAAAATGGAACCATGTAAGAAAAACAAAAGAGAAAGTAAAAAAATATTTACAAGCAAGCAAGTGAAACACATATTTTATATAAATAAGATAGCAAGGTGATGGACAAACATGTAAATAAATGTCTATTTTTATGTCCTTAGATAGATTAAAATTCTTTGTCATATGATATATTTGACAATGATAACCATTTGATGAGTAATCTATGTAATGGATGACTATGGTAAATTATTAAGGACAAGGTATTTTTAATTGGTCCTTTTGATTTTTTAAATATTTTTATAGATGTTTTTTTCTATTTTTAGATTTTATTTTATTTTTGGCTAATGGTGGTGAATGATCTGACTTCAAATACTCCATCTAAATATGTGTTTCATACATATTTTGTGCGAACCTTAGGCTAATGTAGTTCTCCTAATGAGGTAATAGATGGAAATTGAAGATATTAGGTAAGATGACGACGATTAAATGAAAGGTACCCTCCGAAGAAATGATTATAGATGACATGGTTTGATTATGGTTCAGTGTTTTTATAGTTGGAGTGATGTTAGATGGATGTGTTATTGTGTGGTGTTATCTAAGGATTATATACAATATTATTCAGGAACATGAGTAAAAGCATCACCATGTAACTATTAAGATCAAACCCTAAACTAAAATGTCATAGGAAACTCAAAGGATGGGATATATATACAAATAAATAGGGATATACATAAAAATGGATAGTGGATATATAAAAATGGATAATGCTATAGGATATGCCCAAGTAGTTAGCATGTATTTAGATAATAGTCTACGCATGGCACCACAAGCTAGTTTTCACCATGTTGCTTATCTAAAGTGACATAACAATGGTTTTAAATTTTGAATGAATTATTTTTAATATCTTTTTTACTTTTTATATCTTTCTCTCTTTCTTATATACATATATCCAGGAATGGAATTGCATGAGGTGTATAATGTTCATTGGTTCATCAATCTCTTCTCCTTCTTCTATATCCAATTTATAAGCACCCAATCCATCTTTAGAAATGATGATGTATGAATCGACCTAGTTAGGTTCAAACCTACCTTTCTTTTCATGATCAGTGTTCATGTTTCAATGGTTTCATTTTAGAATGAGATATCTGATTTTAAATTCTCTTGATATTATTTTCTTATTATAGCTATGAAAATAACAATTTTGATAGGTTTACAAATGGTTAAGGGCATTAAAACATTTCTCATGTAGGAGATTGAGCTCATGTAGCCTTGAAATTTTATAGGATTCTTCATCAATAATGTTTTGTAGAGATATTTTAAGGAGGTAAGCTCGATTTCCACAAATAATATGGACTCAATTCCATAAAAAAAGGAATACATGGTCACCTATGTGGGTGTGAAAATGCTAGTATGGTAAGCCCACAAAGTAAGGTAAAGTTATAAATGCCAATCGCATCAATCATAATTGACAACAGACTTAAGGATTTTGAGAATATTTTTGTTTGATGCATTTTATTGTCTATTTCCTTAGGGATAGTATAGTTTGGACTATTTGATCTTGATATGATACTTTTGGTAAAGGCTCTTGATATCTTTTTTTTGAAATACTTACCATTATTTGATATAATGGTAAAAGTGATACCATAATGAAAAATAATGTGGTTTATGTAAAAATTGGAAATTTTATTGTGATTTACATAGGTTAATAGAGTTAATACAACCCACTTAGTAAAGCACTCAGTTGAAAATATTTTGTGCTTGTGACCATATGAAGAATTGGGATTGATTTTTCCTATTGGGTCTAAATCCCATGTAGATAATGGCCATGGAGTGGTAATGGATTGAAATTATTATGATGGACTGTGGATTAGGGCACCATGTATTTGTCAAGGGACACATTTCTTGATTGATTGGTATCAATCAAATTCCATCATTGGCCATTAATATTTGACACATATAAGTTTATTTGCACCTTGGATAATACCATTAATATGAGCACTATATATGCCATTGTGAACTTCTTTAGTGACTAAGGACAATTATTTAAAGTTTTAACATTATAATAAAGTTACATCATAAATCCTATGGTCTAACGTATTTCAAAGGATTGTAAAATGAGAAGCTCATTAGATAAAGGATTTCTCATGATTGTGGGATAAATTGGGAGGAATTATATTATCATGAAGGTTTGTGTATATATCCTATTATCAAGGGGAAATAAGACCAAAAAATTCAAAAACTATTTTAAATTTAGTTGTATCATATGTAGGACACATCAATTTATCCACAAACAATTAGTTATGACTATCATCTTAATGGATATATAGGAGTGAACCAACTATGACTATGGCATCGACTAACTTGTTATTGACTAAAGGGAATTACTCAAATTACATAGACTAAAATCATTATTTAAGAATATGCACCATCTATTTTTGAGTTAACTTATCATATTTATTTTGGTATTAATTAGTTACTTGTTTGATGATGAGCCCTAAATCTCTAAAAACTAGATGTCTGTTCCATTGGATATTTAGTTTGAATCCAAAAATAAGAGCTTCATATTCTAGTATGTTACTGGTACAAGGGAATACTACTTGAATTAATTTATGAATAAGAAAACCTTGTGGAATGATGATAAAAATACTTTCCACCCTATACATGACTTGTGAAAACCATGTAAAAGTATAACTACCACTCTAATTATTTATCTAAAGACATGATTTCTTCATTTAGAAAATTGTTGATGAGAGGACTGAGATCTATCATTGGTGATTATACTAAGGTATATTAAAGGAATTGTCTTTTAATATATTTTTTATTGACATAATATATATAAAAATCACTTATAGGTATGAGTCCCTTAGCCATTCTCCCTATTATAATGGATTTAAAAATGAGATACTTAAGTGGATCAATTTTGGAAATGATTTTGTTTTGATTATTGAGCATGTAATGGGGTGTATTTTGTGAATAAAAAATGATGGATGGACATGATTTCTCTACGTAAAAATACTTTATTTCATAGGATATAAAGTTTATACTCAGATAATGCACTGCTTTTTCAATTCCATGTCAATCATGTTGTGCTAATAATGTCCCCAATGAATATTATGTTATTGAAATATATAAGATTAAATATTTTCCTGGACTTGGTGGAATTAGTAGCAATGGATTTAATAGATATCAATTAATATATTGAAATGCTTATTTAAATTCCTCATTCTAATGAAATGTATTTCTATTTTTAAGATGAAATGTGAAAGGATGCCATATGTTTGCAAGTTGTGATATGAATATTCATATGGCTTATATCTTACCTTTTAAACTACAAAGCTTCTTGAGATTTATTGGTGGAGAAATTTCTATGATAGGTTTATAGCTTTGCATGATCTAGATTTATACCCCATTATGATATAATGAAACACAAGAGTTTGTTTACGTAACCCTAAATATAAACACACACTTATTTGCATTAATAACTTAGTTTTCTCTCAATTGTTAAAATATTTTACGTACAACTATCATACTATGATCTTCTCTGGTTTATTATTTTTCCAAAATATCATTTTCATAGTCTCCAATGATATGATGGAGCATATCATGAAATATAATTATCATTTCACATTAATAAGTGGATATAACATTCATGAATCCAAATGCTAGTACTATATAACAAAACATGCCCTGAGGTGTTATAAATAATTTCTTATGTTGGTGTTAAAGAGCTATTTTTATTTGATTATAACTTGAAAATTTTTCCATTAAGTACAACATCTCATGACCTACCATGGAATCATAAATAATTTCTATGTTTGGTAAAGGAAAATCATCTTTAGGACATGCTTTATAGATATCCCTATAATATGTGAAAAATATTATCCATGCTGGTTTCTTAGAGATTGGTACTATATTAGATATCCACTATGATTATTATATTGCTCATATGATTCTAACCTCTAACTAATTTTCAAATTCTTCCTTTACGAGTAATGCCAAATTTAGATAAAATTTTCACAATTTCTGCTAGATTGGTTTTTCATCTTTATATACAATAAGGTGGTGAATAAGTAGTGGAGAATCCAACCCAAGCATGTATGCATATGGCTATGTCAATGCATTTAAAATTTCTTTGAGTAGGGTCAAAGTGGATTGTTCTTCTAGATTAAGGGAAGCAACCAATTTCATAATATTATGATTTTATAATATTCTAATATTAATGTCAATGTTATTTTCATTTAATAAAGTATATTCTTATTGAAAATTTATTGCAAGTGGAGGAAGATTAATTTAATCTTAAAGGTCTAGCTTATTTGTAATTTCTTCACCAATATATTGTAAAATTGGAACATCATCATATTATATTTTAGTCAATGAAATTGAACTATTTTTATGATGGTGTGGATGAGTATAAGCTATAAGTTCCATAAAGAATAAAAAATTATCCAATTGAATTAAAAAATACTTCTATTTCTTTCTATTACATGATCTCTAACCCTTAAAAACTCATATATGGACTCATCATTCTGAAAATGATCAAGCAATGGTGGTTTTTGGTGGTTCCATAAGATAAATTATGGAAAGTCTAGTTCAAGGATTAGAATGAAATTATCATGAAATAGGTTGGTGAAATATAAGTCTTCAAAATGGTTATAAATTGTACTCATGTCAATGTCTAAGGATGATTCCTCAGACATGGAAGAAGAGTCACTTTCAAAATTACATATGTTCACACAATATGGTTTGAATCTGTTATAATTAGATATAGGATCTAATGAATCTAATAGAAAGCATAAATAAGAGATAAAATAGTGATAGTAATAAACAATAACAATATATCTAAGATAATAATAGAAATGAATAAATAACTAAAATATGATGAATTATTTTGATAATTCAATATTAATCTGATATGGAATACATAAATAGCCATTGCTTATATAGGGCAAGGCGTGCATGATAACAATATAAAATTCACCATCCACTTTTAATTTGTTATAGTATTTGTTATATTATACATTATATTATATTGTATAAGATATACATTTATTTATATTAATTTATGGATAACAAACAAGTATATGTACATATTTATCCACAATTTATTTAAAAATATTTATTCTTAAATTATTTATAAATATAAATATATTTAAGAGTTATTTTCAAAATAGCGTATATTTATTTTGAGAAAGTATTCTTAAATATAAATTCTTTCATATATTAGGTCTTCTTATTTAATTAAATAAAAATATTAAATGCAAGGATAAAATTAGTTTTTTTAATATTTTATTCTTTATTGTAAAAAGGCCCTCAACCGTTAAACATATAAACTTAAAATTATGGATAAAAGGCTTGTTAATAATAATTCTTCAAATATCATGAACCTATAACCCCAAAGGTGGTCTTAAAATCAATTGCATGCACATCCATATAGGTGTGAATTATTTAATTGTTTACCTTCCCACATATTGAGATTAATAGGTGTGATTTTTTTAAATCAATGGTGTATGTAGACATTTTAAATTTATACTTTGTCAACTATGTCTAATCAACCTTGGTATGCTTAGACTAAGAAAATAAAGATATCATGTACACCATATTCTTATGGTGTTTCCCATCCAAAATTTATATTTATTAATATGAATAGACCCAAATTTCTTACAATTGTGTCCAATGGATGTATGAAAAAGATTTATGTAATGGCCAAGCTTTAAGTAATCAAAATTTAATTAATGCCAAGTATCTAATTTCAATCAATATAGATTAGTCTAAGGACTCCATCGAACACATGTATGAAGAAGGAGAGCTGTTCGAATCCTTGGTCGAATCCTTAATAAACATTATTGGTTCTTAGTTTTTTTTCATATATCATTTTGTAGGTTTTTTTTTGGATAAAAAGTGTTTGTTCTTTGCTTGTTAAAAGTGCACTTTTAAAAGTTTAGTTGGGCTTAGTATTGCCCTAATTTTTTATGTCATGTATCTTATTTAATACTTTAATGCTTCTATGTTTTTAATCTTTTTGAGAGAGGGTAGGGTCCATATCAAAACCCTTTTTATTAATGATAAAAAAATAGTTAATTTCAATTAAAAAATAAATTATTAACAAATAGCAAATAATATTTTACTAGCATAACCACATAGAATGTGCCCACTAATTTAACTTGTTAATGTTCTATACAAGGGATTTAAACTATTGTTTTATTTTTGAAGTAGCTTTAAAGTCTTACACCTTCTATTAAAAAACAAATTAAATTAAAAAAATATTAAGGTTTGAATTAAAATAATAAAAGAACATTATTTATATAATCTTTCAAAATTTCAAACATTATATTCTAAACTCAATTTTTCCAAATGACGAGTCACAAATTTCCCATGATTTATTATAAATTGATCAGATTTATTGTATATATTTTCAACCCATGTATTAATATCAAAACATAAAAAAACCTATGATTGTTGATTATATATTAATTAAATAAATAATAATCATTATATAGTTTACTTTTATAAATTATGAGAAGCCTATTTTGCACCTTGTTTATGTCACTTTTTACATAATATTAATTAAGTAACTACACTCAATCTTGACATCAGTGAGCTAATATCTCCTCACAATATTACCTTTATAATTCCTCTGCACATTAGAATTTCATAATTTAATATAAACATATAAATGACATTATTATAACTAATTAGGGTTTCTTACTCGTATGTGTCACCTCATCCTCCTAAACATCTCTACCATGAATTTTTATAAGGTCTTACTAGGTTTCTACCTATTATTTTTTCTATTTTATATGTTTATTTTTTGTGTAAAAAAATCATAGGGTTTTATAGCATATTTTCTATGAAATAAATTTGTTTTTCTAATGAGATAAATATTATCGTAGAACCTGTTACATACCTCTATTCTTCTATATCTAAAGTGTTCTTCCTCATCCTCCTCTTCTTCATGAGTTGCTCATAGATATTCTCTCCTTTTGTCAATAAAAATTTAATCCTCCTTCTCCTTGGTTATGCATAAATATTTTCTCCATACCCTTATTCCTCCTTCCTCTTCTTCTTTCTAGCATAAAATTTTATCTTTCCCATTTACTCCTATCTATAATTTCCCTCCTCTATATTGGACATCTAACATTATTAATTTTTATATCAGCTTATCCTTTATCCGTGACACTTTTTTCTAATTGACTTTATATGCCAAAAAGGTTGAAAATAAAAGAGGGGAGGGCATATGGGCCCTCCCCTCTTTATACTAATTTCAAGTAGTTAGTGAGGTAATGTGGAGCAAGTTTTACCCCTTGGCATTGCCTCTTGATTACTTTTTATAGTATATATCTATGTTCAATTTATTTTTATTTTAAAGTAAAGTAACCCATGAAATAATAAATTATATTTAATTAAAAAATATTTAAATATAATAAATTAAATAAAAATAATAATTAAAAACCTAAGTCAAATTAATTAGTGGTTCATTCTAATAAATTAAGTAAAAAACATTATACATCAAATTATTTCATTTAAAACACAAGATGTTATTTTATAATAACATGAAAAATAATATGAATATGCACAGATAGAGGATGGCCATCTAGAGAAATTACTGAATGATGACTATACAAGAATGATTTTGGATCATCCATTCATAGGTAAGAAGGTTAATTTATATGATCTTTCATGGTAAGATATAGAGTAGCTAGGAAGATATCATTAGGAGGCCATTGGTTCTATTTGTACTAAAACCAACACCATGATTTTGTGCCATTTTCTAAGAAAATGGCATTATAAGTATAAGTTTGTATGGACTAATAATTAATCCATCCATGTCAGAAGTGGATATTCAGTAGACATGTCAAAGACCCCTGCCATGTTAAAAATGGGAGGTGGAATAAATCCCTTAACCCATGCCCAAACAACCTACCATGTTGATTGTTATAATTAATAGAACAATGTTTGAAATTTTATTTTCAGGGGGACACATGGAAGGTTGGCTGAAATAGTCATGTTGAATAAAAGGTTGATCATGGAAAGTGCAAATCATGGAAGGTTGATCATGAAAAGTGGAGTTGATATTTGCATGTTGACTTGGGGTCAGTGGAAAGTGGAGACTAGTGTGCACTTTGAACCAATGCAACATGAAAAGTTATTGGAAAGCTCTAGATCTAGTGAAAAAGATAAGAAAATAATTTTGGAAAGATGGGAGGTTAAAGTGCACTTTGCACTTAGCAAGGTGCAATGTGCAATGTGCTCCTACAGTTCTACATTTCATAGAAGGGAAAGGAAATAAGTTTGGTAGAGATTGGACATTGACGTGCATTTTTCAATAACATAAGTTTTAAAGTTCAAAGTGATGATCCACTTGTAGATCCCATAAAGAATTGAGAAGAATGGGTGGGAGAGTTAATAAGGACAAGATGTACATATGTCTTTCTAGAAGAATAGATAGATGCCCACACAACCTAGACAAGTCTAGAAGAAAGTTCTAAATGTTATTTTATTAATATGTTTAGAATGTAACAAAATGTTTGTAATTTTTGATTTATTTACGTACCTATCACTACCTTTTCTATTTTCCACAACTTGAATAATGATAGTTATAGTATTTAGTGATGATGGAAATACACTTCTTATGCCCTAGACGATTATAGTGCCTAAGCAGATGAAGTTACATTGTGTTAGCCAAACTCTAAAACCCATGCTGAGAATAAATGTTGAATAAGTTAAGAGTTGTAAGGAAAAAAATATCATAAGAAAATTAATGCCATGTATTTATAGGTTTTGTGTCTTTTCTTGCTTGGTTTATGTTTGCTCAAGAAATAATTTTTGTAATCCTTGGGCAGTGTGTAATTTCAAACCCTATAAAGATATGGATGCATAATTGCCATCTCAATATATTTAATCACCATAATTCACCATATTGATGGGTTCAATAATATTATAGTTCTCTTTATTGGTGGTATTTCTATTTTCTATGCCTATTGTAATTTTTGTGATAATGGATATTAGCTCCCACAACCTCTCCCAATAGGGCATAATTACAAAGAAAATGACTGGTAATTTAATCAAGTAATGGAAAATTGAGAAAATGTTGGGTTTCTGAAAATCCTCTATATGGTGCTTCACCAAGTAGGAATGGAGAACATTAAAAAACCAAAAATTTGTAAGTTTCAATAAATTGAAAAAGAGACCCCAAACTCACTACAAAAAACTTAGTGGGAAATGCACCATGCAAAATGCAAGTCTCTAGAATGCACCATGAATAATACAAGTTCCCAAAATTTACCATGCAAAATACAAGTTCCTAAAATGTACCATGCAAAATGTAAGTATCCAAAATGCACCGTGAAAATTGTGGTCAACTCTCCCACTCCTTCCAATAAAATCAAGCATGAAAATGGTCAACTCAAGGATCTTTATGAAGATTTTGAGGTGAAATTCAATTTTACATTTGTACAAAGTGAAAATTGCACCTAGATCTCCCATTTCCATTTGACAACACCAGTGAACAAGGGGAGCTATAAGTGAAAATTACAATTGTGCAAATTATAATTTTACAAATTATAACTATGTAAATTACACTTGTGCAAATTGAAAATTACAAATTTGCAAAAGGATCCATGATTTCCCAAAAATGCAAAAAATGAAAATAATGCATTTATGTATTAAAAAATATGAAGGAAATCATAGAAGGGAAAATTTGCGAAAAAAACAAATGTGAAGATTGAAAACTACAAA
Source organism: Torreya grandis (assembly GCA_037957365.1). Classification (NCBI taxonomy): domain Eukaryota; kingdom Viridiplantae; phylum Streptophyta; class Pinopsida; order Cupressales; family Taxaceae; genus Torreya; species Torreya grandis. The sequence goes on along the minus strand of JARHVA010006696.1, from coordinate 829,909 downwards.
AAAGCAAATTTGCATTTTTTAATCTACAAAGTGCAAGGTGGACTAAACAATTTTGAGACAAAAAGTAAAAGGGCGAAAATAACCAAAGTTATTGTATTTTCATTTGCTTTGCTTGTCCAAGCTCCTCCATGGGAGAAAAATTGTAGTTTTGCAAGTCTAAGGTGGGCCATTCCAAATAAGATCATTCAAATGGCCATGGATCTAAAATATTCCCATGCCATCATTGGAAGAGTATGTTGTTCCATGGAGTGCATAAAGGGAAGGGAAGTTGTCTAGGAGTTTCTAGCTATGCTAACAAGTGGTAAAGGGAATCTTTTGGTAGTTACGCATGAGGACAAAGTTTGTTTGGTCTCCCCCATGGATGTTCTTCTTCTAGCTCATGTAAAGGGCATATCTAGCCAATAAATCAAAGTATGTGGTTGAAATTTTATCATTTCTTATAGAGCTAGTTAGAGGAATCATTTTCCTTTCAAATACATGAAGATTTCAGGCATGGAAAAGAATTTTTCTAGCTAGAAGCATTTGGTAGAACTTGGAGGAGTGTTTTTCACTTTTTCAAATTACAACCCTCATTCCTAGATTTGAAAATAATGGTAAATAAAAGGCTTATCTTCTATTTTTATGATTTTTATTATTGGTCTTTGCTTTTCTAAGTATAAGCTCTTCCAAATTTTGGAATTATGTATTTTGACTCTCTTACTAAGGTGGTTGTAGCTACATAACCAATAGAAAGATTTTTGAGCATATCTATACGTGTCCCCTATCTAACATGGAGTAAATCCACTATGTTTTCCCCCATGGCAACATTTTGAAACATTGAGGCATGTAAGATTTTCTTTCAAATTCATGGAAAATACTTGTGGTTTTATATTGCATCTTGTTAATAAAATGCAATGAGATGTTTAACATGATATGTTGATTGAATATATAGGTTTGTGCTTATTTATGGTTGTCATCTTGGGCATAGATCTGGATTATAAACCCCATTTTGCATAGATATTTGGAAATATTTTGTTGAATACCTCATTAGGGCACCTTGGGTTCATGAATTTAGTAGGAGAAAATATTTGAGATTCTAGTTTTAGTGTATGTTGTATAGTTTTAGAGATAATTTGGGCATTTACATTCTATTGGCACCAATGGATGAAAAATTATCTTTGTAGTTTCCATGGCTTGAATTTTAGTTTTCCTACATCTTTACAATTGGTGATGTCGTGTATATTGAAAGAAACCCTACTATTTGAAAACCACTAGCACACCCCGCTTTTTTATTATTATGTCACTATCCTACCCTAAAAATAATATATCCCTTTGCGTATCATAAGTATTATTTTCTTGTAGATGCATAAAATATTGCATATTGAACATGTGTCTACATTTTGTGTTTTAAAGCCTAACACTGCAATCTTTAATTCAACCCCTATGTTATTGAAAGTTATTTTTAATGAAGGTTTTAATCACTCTGATATTTATCTTTAGTAGTTTATATCTAACTTAGAAAATTTTATAATTCCATGTGACAACCATTCTTGAGTGGAGTGAGCAAGTTTAGTTGCATTCTAGTCAGATTTCTATTCCCTTGTGATAAAAATCCCCATGGCGGTTGAATTTCATAATCTCTCCATGTGATTAAACTATCCCTTAGGTCCTCTTACCTTGGTTTAGGAAGAGCCAATAGTAGTAGGGAGCTAACCATACCCTCTATCAGTGCCTCTCATTCATTTTCTACGTCTGATCCATTCTAGATGACAAACCCTCCCTTGACTATAACAACATATCAATAGGTTTTTCATCCTTGTTTGACATTTTATTCAAGTGTACAAGGCTAAGCATATGAGGTGTACAATAGGGAAATAATAGGTTCATAGAGAAAACATAATTATCACTTGAAAATGAAATTAGACATGGATATAGACAAGGAAAATTTCAACTAACTTCCAATTTCAGTTAAACTTATAGGTTTCCCACTAGAATTTTGGGAGGAAGAAACCATGATAGGTATTATAAATTCCTTTGGTCAGTTTCTAACCATAGATCCAGTCACTAAATCCAAGAGAATATTATTTTTTATAGATTTTTTGTCTTTTATAATGGACAAGGAAATCCCAACCTCCATCAATTTAATGTCAAAAATATGGAGATAGGGTTCAAAAGTCAAAATAAGGAAAATTTCCATCACTTTCTTAAACATGCTAGAGAATAAGAAATCAATATTTTTCCTACTCTATCAAAAATAAATATAATTCTGAGTGGAGGATAAAAGAAGGCCTAAATAATCGTAATGCGTCTCTAGATGCAGGGGTAGATAAAAACAAAAAATAAAAACAAGAGGTAAAACAAACCACAGATCAAGATGAAGAGTTAAAGGTCATAATAAGGAAGATTAAATGGAAGGCATGGCTAGAGGTG
>JARHVA010006696.1:757500-820000 GCA_037957365.1 Torreya grandis | reverse complement strand
TGCATGATTACAAAATTATGCTTGTGAGTTATAATAATAATATAATTATATTATTTTGAATTCTACTTTAACTTAGTCATTTTAAGTTTATAGCCTATGACATATGGAGGCATGACTATTTGTTTTTTTCTTTGATTGGATTAATAATTATTTATTGGCCAATATTTTGGTTGTGTCATTATTTTATTTGGTTTCATCCTAGTTAGGTTATTTGTTGGAATGTTTGGATTTTCATTCCTAAACTATACCTAAATATTTAAAAGTATATATTGTGGGTTCAGATGGTAAGGGTTGGTCATTATATTGGATAGGATTCCAAGTAGGATAAATTTAAAATATTTATAATGGATTAAAATTAATCCATTATATATCATTCAATGGCCTAAGTTAACCATCCCCACTCTTAATCTATACTTAGACATTTAAATAATCTCATCTTGCCTTGGAATGATTTGATTATGTTTTGTATATCTTTTAGCTCATTATGCCTTTTGTTTAGAGATTGATGTACTCAAAATTCATTTCATCTTCCTGTTTACTGCAACCACCATCCTATTGATGGTTGGGGTTGCGAGGGTCACCAATGGATTGGAACATAGGGTTGGTTGTGTGGGTTCATCCCTATCAGATTTGACTCCATGTTTCAATGACTTCATATGGAAGATGGTAACAAATTTAATTATTAATTTTATTAAACTATTGACATGTCTAAATAGTATCGATTATATTTGTTAATTTGATAGTTATAGTGATATTTTTGGCGACTAACATATGTTATTAATAGATTGAAAATAGAATATTGTAGAGATAAATTAATTATTGGATGAAGTTACTATACATATACCTTGTATTTTTTAATTATTTATCTAATCTTTTATTATTTATGATCATAATATGTTGGAATTGATTGGGTGTACCACTAGTTTATATATGTTATAATAATCCTACATTGATTTAATAACTCATAACTTGGAATTAGCTATATAATGTCATCAATTCATATATGCTTATTCATTGCTATACTAATCCCATAGTGATAAAATGTTCTCTTATGAGATTGATTTCATCATAGTTTGACTAGATGATATAAATGTACATCTTTAAGAATATTCGTTTCCCTAATAATTATTGATGTCAATTGAATATTCAATTGGGATTTACTTATATGTTTTCACATTAGATATTTTGGAAATATATTTTAAATAGAAAAAATAAATCACATATGAATTACATATTTAAAGAAGTTGATATTTGTTTTAGCTTACCACTTTATGAAAACATGTGTGTGTGTGTGTGTGCGCGAGCGCGCACGTGTGCATATGTGTGCGCTTTACATTGGTTCATTAATTCTACATTTTTTTAATTCATAATGAGTATTTTTTGTGAGAATTTAGATAGAAGTTATGTAGTAACTTACATTAGCTAAATTGGCATTGGTTAACTTGTTACTCTTGTTCATGAGTACATATATGTTTATAGGAAACTTAACCCTTTCAGAAATGCATAAAATTGATAGTTAGACTATAATAAAAATAAAGAAAATGTTCACTTATATCATGTAATTTAGACATATTTAGCTACATACAAGGTATGTATTCCATTTATAATTATAAAACATTAATTATTAAGTTAAGTATGCCAAAAAATGAATTTAATTCTTATGATCATGCATAATGTTTTACTCAAATTAGTTATGGGAAACTATAATGAAATAACAAATGATAAATATTTATCACATACCTTAATCCATGCAATGATACTTAAGTTATACACATGATATTTTATTTACCTTCCTTCCCATTAGCTAAACTTGATTACTTTGTTTCTTCGACTGCCAACAATGAAAAATTGTAAGAGTTCCTTAAGTGAAACCTTTTATTTGGGTTCTAATTGTCTTGAAACTCAAATTAACTTTATTACCTAATAATTTTGGGTTTCATGCTTGAATATTTTTGTTGAATTCTTGTTTTTATATTGTTAGCTAGTTGGACTATAACTATTTTCTAATATAATTGTATCCTTAAGCATTCATTTATGAAATGTTGTATGAAATGAAAAGAGTTCTTCCTTGAGTGGATACCTGATTTGAATTCACTATCACTGGTTGCATAAGTTATTTTTTTCTATAGAAACCTCAGATATATTTTCTTGAATTCCATAAAATATTTTATTATAGCTTTAGCTATGCCACTTTAAATAGATGTATAGACTATGGAATGGCAATATTGAGTTATAGCTACATTATGAACTGCTATGAAAAACCATGTTTTATATAAATTATGTATGAATAGTGAAATGACCTTAAAGGATAAAGGGTTTATAACTTGGTTGGTATCACTAAATAATCTCGTACATAATCTATTTTCTCTTATGCTTTAACATAATTAGCTGCATGAATAAATCAATATCTACAACTGTTGAATTGATTTTGTTTTTTGATTTTAAGTGCATAGCATGTTTATTGATCTATATACATGATCAACCTAAAGGATAACTTAGGAAAAACAAAGTTATCCATCCAAATTAAATCAATCCCTTAACATAAATATCCTCAAATAGGACTGAAACCCACTGAGAAGAGTGATGTATTTACCTAGGATTAAGGCCCTAAAAATGGTCTTATGTGGAAGTATGAGTATTACTTATGGCACTTGGGACTTATCAATGTATGTCTACACTAATATGCCTTGAATCCAATAATCCTTATATTATAATAATAATATTCCCATAGCACGTTCTGTATGTGTTTACTTCTACTGAATTGCCTTAGTTACCCTCCTTCGATTCCAGTTAAGTATGTGCATAGTACATTGAATGTTTTTTGTTTCATTATCAAGACATGTAAGAGGGCCTAACACATGTCTAAATCATACTCTGATATACGATTCCAATTTTTTTTAAAATTATTTCATGTATGAAAAATAATGTCTAATAAGAGTGCATGTGGATGGTTGAACAAGTTCACCTCTTGATCCATTGGATATTTTACAAGGTTTTGGGAGTGTAAGGGAGGTGATGGTGTGGATTATGAAATATAATTATGTTTTCAATCCTTGAAATAATTAAAAGACATTGATAATGGACCATAACATACATATTTTTTAAATTTTATTTGAAAAAACTACTTGTTTATCAAACTCATTTACAAGCAATTATAAAATTATTTTAGAACTATTTAAATATACTAAAATAATAATATACTTTGAAATAAATTATGTTTTAAACAAAATTGAAAAATACCATTAGATTATTTTCAAAATACCCAATGAATTAGATTTCTTAAAAAATTGGGTTTCAAAAAACACATATATACATTAATCACAATTATAAAATACATATTTTTATTAATTTTCACTGTGTTTCTCTCCATGTAAATTTATATTCAATAAGTTTTTTACATATTATATATTCATTATTTATTTTACCATTACATAATAAGGTTAAACTGTAGTTAATTAATCATATTACACATTAACACACTTTATGTATTAACAATTGGGAGATTTATAATTTGTACATCCATGGGTAGTATTGATGAAACCAACAATATTGTAAAATGCATAACGACATCCATCAATGTAGGTACACACCTACATATATCGAGAAGGAATAGATACATTTTCCCATTCTATTTTAATTAGAACATAGGCCATAATTTTACATACTAAACTTGTATCTCACCATGTTAATTCAATCTTTCAAATTGTACACTAGGTTGTAAAAATTTAATATCAACAAGAATGATCCATGTTAATCATTACACCCAATATTAATTACCAACAAAGTGAATAGACTAATACCTTTATTAAGGATAGTTTCTGACCACAACATATAACATTAAATCTAAAATGTAAATACCATATAGGGTTCTAGGAATGGCTCATGAATTTACCATGACCCATAATCTTGAAAATTATTGAAATTAGATATATATTTCAACAACACCTCAATAGGAATTTCTGAATCATCTTTGAATTTCCCCCCATTACTTTTAATATTAACCTCCCCTTATTTACATAAAATTTATTCAAAATTATTGGCATCCTATTATTTATTGGTACACAAATGTAACTTTTTTGGACCTCTTCCTATTCAACACATTTTCTCTTGTCATATTATGTCATTGTCATATTGCCTACATATACATATGTAGATGATAATGGGGTTGACGAATAACAAATTAAATGTCCATAACTTAATTGAGAGTTTATATGGTCTATCCATTTTTTTAAATTTATTTAATTTCCCTTAGTTATCATTTTTTTTAATTTCAAGAAAAATAAACCTATTTTTACTAATTTGACCATTTGTTACTCTAATTTCTCTAATTTTTGCAAGTTTCACTAGTTTTTGTAAAAGTTATTAATTTCTCTAGTTTTTATAATTTTCTCTATTTTCACTAATTTTATAAAGTAGTGTCTAATTTACTATAATTTAACCATAATTTGATCTAGTTTAACTAATTTTTGTAAAATTTCCTAATTTTGTCATTTTTTCTAATTTTTCCTATTTTTTTTTAGTAATTTTATCAAGTTATATCTAGTTTACACTGGTTTAACCATAAACTAGTCTAACAGACCTAATCCTAATTCACCTAATAAATGTAATTTTTCATAACTCTTCCAATTCTTATATTTTATCATATTTGTTATTAATTTCCATAATTTCATAAGTTTGGCATAATTCTCTCAAGTTTGATTAGTATTTATTAAGTTTGTGTACTCTAATTTTCTTAATTTTGCCACATATCACTAATTTATATTATTTGATATAATTTCCTCAATTTACCTAATTTAAATTCCTAGATTAGACATAAATTTTGTCAAGTTATTTTTACTTTAATATTACCATAATTTACTTTAATTTTCCTATTTTACATAATTTGGCATAATTCCTCCATTTTTTAATTTTTTCCTATTTTTCAAAAATTTATCTAATTTCATAGGTTTTGCATAATTTCATCAATTTCACCATGATTTTTTAAATTTGTCTAAATTTTACTTTAGTTTCCCTACCTTCTCCAAGTTTCTCTAATTTCTTTTATTTTCCTAGTTTATCAAATTTTCCCTATTTGTCACTAATTTTTACATGTTTGACATAATTTTACTCTGATTTTATAAATTTTATTAGATTGGTTAAAAATGGGATTGAAAGGCCCCATAGCGTTATACAAAGGAGAAAACCAAATAATAAATCTCAAATAGAACACCTCTGCTAGTGGTAGTTCAACAAGCAACCAAGATCCCCCTTAATAGTGACTTCCACCAAAGATTGAAAAGGAATAGAAAGAATTATGTAAAGAAACTTTTGCAAAGTTTCTACCAAACATAATCAAAATAAAATATCTCCTACGAGATCCAAGTGGGTCCATATAGCTTGCATTTATAATAACCCATACACATCCTAGTTCCCTCAACTATTGAATGAAACATGCCTTATCGTTTTTATGCCACCCCCCCCCCCCCCCCCCCCCCCCCCCCACACCCGCCAAACGGAGGGTCATGATAGACTTTTATATTCTACCACATTTCTTCATCTACACTTTAGTCCACTCCCTCTCATCTTCCATAGAATCTGAGGCTAGAGCATTAGAATTTCAATAGATTCTAAGGACTAAGACTTATTTACCATTGAAGCCAAAACCAATGGTTTTTCCCTTGATGTTCTAGAGAAGGTAATAATATCATTATAAATAGGGTTTCCACAATTGGAACTAGCCCCTTCATTTCCAAAATTAGAGGGTCTTCCTTATGCTCCCCTTTTAAAACTTGGGGATCTAAATGGTCCATGCTAGGGGGATCATGCTCATCTAGAGAAGAATCTAAATTATCATTTTCAGATTTGAGGGAATTCACAGTGAGATGGATGGGGTGGAATTTTGACCACCAGGAAGATTCCTTCTTTTTTCCATAAAGCATGCAATCTTTAGTCAAGTGACTTCTATTAAAATAGCTTCAAAAATGAAATAGAAAGCCTTTTTCATCAAGAGGTTGGGATAAAGAATAGTCACCTACTTTTAATACAATTTTGTTAGGTAGATCCTTAGAGGTATCAACATTGACCAATATTCTGGCAAAGGTGGTATGAAAAAAAATAGTATTATCTGGGTGGGTTTGCAATACTTTACCTAGGGAGTTACATATGTCTTTAAAACTGGGTTCAGACCAAAGCTGGAAAGGGAGGTATAAGTTCAGGATTATGTATTTATATTTCAACTCATCTATAAATACACATAAGCATTATAGGAAATTTAGAAATAAATAATAATAATAATAATAATAATAATAATAATAATAATAATAATAATAATCACATTGACACTTCTAGAAAATCTAGTAGGGTCTTAACTAGAATTAAATTTATCTACAAATAAACAAATATTATGGGAGTTTTATAAATAAAAAATAAAAATCACATTGATAATTATATAGATAAAAATATTGAACAATCATAGGAATTGAACAGAGATCAAAAAACTATTAGAGCATTTATTATTGTGTAGACACCTAATTTGTATACAAACCTTGTTATTACAATGTATTTAGTATTTTTTGTTCATATAGGTCGTCACATTGAATCAAGAGCTTATTATAACTTATTTTTGTGTTTTCCTCTATATCCTTCTTCTTTATGATGTCTTACGGTCTTCTTTTCTTTTTTTATCATTATGTTTTATAAATTTTCTTCCCATAAGGATGTTTTCTATGTTAGCCATGTGTCTATGTCTATTTCCTATTCTGAGATAAAAATTTCAACCCATATGATTCTACCATAGAAATATACAATAGGGTCACCAATTTCATCTTATTTCTCATGGGCCCTTTTTCATGTGGTCACATCCATTTGATGTTTGGATTCTTTTGTCAATTATTTAACTTTTTTTAAATCATATTTTATATGGTTATAGGTTTTTAATCCAAACATGAGAATCCTATATATAAAAATTCAGGGATAGTTCTGATATGCATTAAAAAATAAAAAATTCATCTCAAGTGTGACTATTCCTTAACATTTGATTCCATTTCAATTTCAATTGTCAATTCAACATTTTAATTCTGCATGTAAACTATTTTTATCACATAATACTAAGTTTTAATTATGTAATTTAGTGATTTAATTTGAAAATCTCCATATGTCATTTTTTAATAAATTGTGTGCCTATTAATTGAACATAAGTCACATTTTGGTAAACCCAACATTCTTTGATTCAACCTAGGGTTTATACCCTTTTTAACCTAGGACATTTATTAATTTTTATTTATGTCAAATCTTGATTTTAGGGTTTTACTCCCCCATTATACCCTTAGTATTTCATTTCCTTTGTTTGTGGATCAGTTTGGCATTAATCATGCTTTATATTAGCAAAAGGGATGAGAATGTTTTGTCTTTGATTTATGCTAAATTGAAAAATGTAAATGTTTTGTAAGATGAAATATCTAATAAATATATCTTTGAACATACTATATCATGTTTTCTCACAAATCCTAATCTTTTTGATATAATTATACATGTGGCTCAAGAAGTAAAAAATGTAAAATTTTATCATTTAGCCACTCCTAGGGTTTTTAATTGTGTTATTACATCTACTCTACTTTGTGATGAGTTTTTAACTCCACACATAATAAATAGTGTTCATATGGATATTATTAATGGTAATACTCACCCTTCAAATGACCCTATTAAGGGTACCATCATTTATACACATGATATAATGGCCATAATTCATGTTATAGGAAATTTACAAAGATAAGAACATAATATTTAACATCATGTGAAGAATTAAACTGTTATGCTTATGGAAAATAATGTAGACTTCCATCATATCTCAAAGGATTTTCTTGACATGCCTCTTTCTCATGACCTAGTTGTTTCAAATTTTCATTTAGTTTATGGTAACTAGGACCCTCAATCACACCTTCATTCAATATTTATATCAATAAGAAACTATGATAATCATTTTTTAATCTTACTTAAGTTAGTTCTTAGCACACTAGATTATGAGGACTTAGCTTGGCTATTTGATATACCTACCACATCCCTGCATTTAATTGAATGCTTAAAATTAGCCTTATTAGATTGATACATTACCATAAATGGACCTAAATACACATATGAGGGTATCCAATATTTAAAAAAAGGTCAAATGGAAAATATGTGTGATTACATATTTAGATTTGCTTCACCTATTAAATCTTTTATTTATCAACCATGTAATCTTGGAATGCAACACATATTTATCAATTGTATTATATCACCTGTTAAAGATAAGATACTTAACATAAATTGAAAAAGGGACTATTTAATATAATTTGGACTTATCAATAGTCCAAATTTTCAAAAACTATTAGAAATAAATTGGATTGTATCCAGATTTAATTGGACTATATCGAGATTAAGTTGGACTTATTAAAAATAACTTATATCTATCTAATGTATTTGTGATAATTCAAAATTATTTAAAATTATTATAAATAATTTATTTATTATTATTTGAAAACTATCATAAATAAATTGGACTTCATCAAGAATTACTTGGACTTATAAAAAGTAAATCACATTTATATTATATATTTGTAATAAGTCCAAATTATGTGATTGCTCAAACTAGTTCATAGACCATGCATTTATAGATATTAAAAGACTTAGTGGTATATTTTTTGAAGGAAAAAAAATTCATACAACAATTATTTGCTTGGTCGATATGTGATTTAGAGCTTCTAGGATGATTGGGATGCCACATGTCATCAGTTGATTGGATTATGAACTATATGTTTAATTTGATTCAAGTGACATCATCGTAACCATCAAATTTTATCTAATTATCTCACATAATATAGGGTTCTATGTGAAAATACAAATAACATTTTTTAATACTCAAATTCTAAAAAACAAATCATGATGTGCAAGTGAGACATTATGAGGCATAAACCCCAAAGACCTTTTTGAATATGGTCGAATGTCAAATTTTATTTTTCAAAAAAAAAAATCTGAGATATAATAAATTATATGTTGTGAAAATTATGAAGACATTTTTCAAAAGACCATTTTTAAGGATACAAAAATGTAAAAGTGGATGTGCACACAATCAGATGCTATTAAATAGATGCACAGTTACCAAAATACTGAATTGTCATTGTAGAAAATATAAAACTCAAAAGTTGAAATGTATTTCCCAATAACCAAAATGTGAAGTTCCAATATAAATAAATATAAATAAATAAAAAATTTATATACATTCTCAAAAAATAGACAAAATTTTGAAAAAAAAAACATTCTAATATTTCTCATTCCAAAATTAAGGAAACACCATATCAAGTTTCACAATCCTTTTATCACTATTTTTGTTAGTGCCTAGTGTGATGATGCATTCAAATAGTATATTATGATTCCTTTTAAAAAATTAGTGAGAACAAGTGTATGACCTCTCCAATTTTTATTTGGTTTCCAAGCGTAGATGATACTATCTATGAGTATGGATGGTAAAGATGTGTCTATTGGGTTTGGCTTCCATTTCTTGTCCAAGTAACCTAAATAAATTTTACTTTCTTCTACATCTTTTTCCCTTACATGAACTGGGATGAACCAAGCTACATTGAACCTTCATTCTATATCCCCATTTTTTTGTAGCATCTCATTATTACTTTTAACTTTAGCAACCCATACTGTGTATTCCATTCCTATAGAATTTTTAGGTCTGAAAAATAACATGTGTCCAATTTAAACATATTGAGCTAGATCAAATGTAATTATTATTATTTCACTTCTTAGACAAACATATGTATTTTTAGATGCCACTCCAAAATCAAGGGTACTATCATGAACCATTTTGTGCATATCTCTATACAGGGGTATGTCGTGATGAGTTCTAGGCCAAAACACTCATGTGCACTCAACTTCAAAAGGCAACATGTCTTCTTTCATTATTTCCTGGATGGTTTGGAAATAATATGCTAGATCCTTCCACATATTATTTTTGGTCAAACCAAATTCATTTAATTACTACACATTATTATTCAAGTTATATTTAATTTCTTTTTGACTCTTTTTCTACTTCTATCTGAGTCTTTAGCAATAATGGAAACTTGAGACATTTCTCTATTTTTCAAGTATTTGAAATAATTTTTTTTCAGTTTACCTTCTCAAACATTTGTCTCACTATTTTCTTTTGTTTCCCATAATGTAATTATGGAGGGACCAATTTCTATCTCCTATAGACTTTTTGGAATGCATAATGGGCTAACCTTGCTTCATGTGTAGAAGGAAGTATTGAACTTTTTTCAAGCCTAGTATATCATTTCTTCCCTTTAGATGGTAACTATTAACATACTCTTTGAAATCCACTACCTCTTCATTCAAATATGGCATGAAGTTTCTTATATTTTCACACATCCGATAAGTGTCCATCATCTCTACCATACTCCATACATCTTTCCTCTTTATACATTCATACAAGTTTCCAAATGTATCATTGATGTCCTCATGGGTATGTCCTATAGGTAGAAATATTACCTTGACATCGATGAAAACACCTTTATATACAAGGAGAGATAAATATTGAAACAAATACTTGTTAAAAATAACATTCTTTGATGAATTTTTGAATGTAACATTAGTTTCATATAAGGTTAGACAATTTTTAAATGTAATTATGGATAGAAGTACCTATTCTTATTGTCCCCACAACAATTTTATAGTTAAAGGTATAGATTGAAAGGATGTTTTTTGAAGGCATCAATTGATTGTGTTTCTTCTCTATATTTATTGCATTAAAGGTAGCATTTGTTAGACAAAAGTGCATCATACAATGGAAATTTTGAAGATCCAGGTTTACATAGTAAAGATCCATAAGTATCTTGTACCATTTTTTCCATATCCCTAAAGTACATATTTAATGAGGTGATGGTAAAGTTAGACCCTCCAAGAATGTATGGTAAAAAATGCCCATATCTGCCTATACCATGACCATGTGTTATAATCCCTGCCATTGACACTCTAATATTCTATCAATAACTACTTTGATTTTTGTCACTATTCTTAGCACAAATGTTTTTTGATGTTCCCCTTATCATGAATGACACTGAGGCATTATTTAGGGTATTTATCTGACATTTATTTATGTGTTTAATACATTTGTCTTGAAAAAAGTATTTGATTTGAGTGCATCATGAATTCTTGATCAATACGCTCTTCATGATCTCTAGAGAGGGACCCAAATGTGTAATACATTTATCTTGCAAAAAGTATTTGATTTGAGTGCATCATGAATTCTTTATCAATACGCTCTTCATGATCTCTAGAGAGGGACCCAAATAATTTTTGTTGAGTCAACAAGATGCATGTTTTTCACCTAGTAAAGTCATCATATGTGGCAATGGTCACATCCTAAAAATTAGTTCTCCACATGTTATTGAATTTTGGCTAGGATATTGGCTCATATTCCATATCTACTAGTTGTTCATTGATGTGGTACCTCATAAATTATTAAGTGAAAGATGCTAAAAGTTGTCAAACATTTTCTTGTGAGCCATCTATATCTACCTGGCTTGTTAGCCATCGAGAAACATCTACAAAATCATCCACAAATTGGTCTAACAAATCTTTAGCTGCCATTGTCTTCTTATGTGGATTTTATCAAAATCTACCTGTATGGAATGAATTTCATTCCCCATTTTTGTGAAAAATTTTAATGTCAAAAAATTTACTTCTCTTGAATCCATATATTTTAAGGCAAGCTTCCAAACAGATCTCTATACCTTGAAAATCAATGCTAGTTTTATTTTTTACTTTTCTTAAACAAATCGACAGAAATGGAATCCAAGACATGTTACCTCCTATCTATTGTGGTGGAATAAAGCAAGTTCATCTTTGCAAATTTTAGAATCTCAAATGAAAATCTTGACTGAAAACATTTTTTAGTTCAACATTTATCTACATATATTGTTTTAATCTCACTATACATGCTTTCATCAAACTCCACTTGGTTGAGTGAATTATTTGGCTAATTTTTTTCTTAGGTAGAGTATTTGTAGTAACAAAATAATTTTTTAGATGCCTTTGCACTAGGAATGCCAGGAAAAGAGTGACTTCGTTAACCAAAAAATCCCAAATGTTTCCTATTTTTTTCTCCTTTGGTGTCATGTATGGTAGATTGATTGCTCTACAGGTCTTAATTTACACTTTTTTTTAAGGCCATTTAATGATAGATGTTTCAATTACCTCTATATTGTAAGACTCACAATGTTGTATAACATGCTTTATGTAAATTCCCAATTCATTTTCTAACATTGATACTAGAATGCAACTCAAAATCTCCCCTGATTGTGCAAATTCAACATAACAAAAAGATTTTTTTTCATTATTTACAAGAGTTTTACATTTGTGTAACAAATGTACTCTTTTCCTAATAAAATTTTTTCTCAGGATTTGAAATGTGGTAAGATCATCGATATATTAAAAAAATTGAATCCAAGCAAAGGTTTTCTTGTTTTAATGGTTATACATGCAAAAATGGATGCAAATTATTTTGACTTTGTTCCATGTCATTGTCTACATAAAACTTATATGTGCCATGTTGCATCATGCTTGTGCTCCATATAGTAAAAATATCAACTAGATTCCTCAAATTATCCACAAAAGTTGTAGGAAATAGAAGCTATAGAGTTGGATTAAAATATTTAGTCACATTAACACTTACACATTCAATAGGTATTTCCTCATTATGGCATGCAGAAGTGAGATTTATGGCTTCCAAAGATTTAGCATCTTGACCCACCAGTTTGTGTATTATTCCTTCACCAATGACCTTACCATTGTTTATGAGAGAAACATAGTCTCTACATTGGAAAGCCATTGACATATGATTTTTCAGATGGACATTTTCAAAATTCATGAGAAGAGTTGTTAAGTGGGTTATTTATAACTTTTTTTTAACAAAATAGTTTATGTCAATCCAAAAAAACAATAGCTTTGATGGTATATCCTTGGGGATAAATTTCAAACATGCATCATAGTAGAATAACCACATAGATAAAATTATCTAAATAAGTCAATATTCAACCATGTATTTTATTACAATACAAAATGATAATTAGCAATGGGGGTTTTTATCAAAGTTATAAAATGATTACCTTCTTATATTTTGGGATCCTGTATTTAATTTTAACCTTTGTGGTGGACCCAAAAGATTGAAGTTATCTCTTAGGATATACCTTTCAAACATGCATATGGGTACCCTCTCATGGCCTCATAATACCTTCAAGTGTACCTATGACATTAAGCTTAAGACTTCATTTTTCAATAGTCAAAGACATGTGGTATGCAACTATGAACTAGTTACATTTTAACACTTGAGAAATATTTCATGTTCAGTGAATCTCCATGATTATGTCAAGTGTCTCCAACCCATTTCCCCAAATAATAATATATTGAACTTCATGTATGAAATCTTAGGGATATTTAAGTATCATTATGGTGTTGTGTGTCTCCCTCTTAACTACCTCTAAAATTTTTGTTAAAAATGGGGCCCACTTCCTTGGGCCAATGACATGCCTTTTCTTTAAAAAACTCTTCTTTCTTGAGGATCACAATGATGACATGTGTTGTCATCTAAATGGATTGGGAATTCAATTTTAAGGCCACATTCAACTGTGTGCTCAGTCATTGTGAGTCCATGATGAACCCAAGCATTGGCTTCAAGTTTGTAGCTACATTATTTAATCTTTCACAATAGGATAAATATAAGTATTGGACCACATGGAGGATAATAGTAGTCTAAGAGTGGTTATTTAATTAAGACCTTGATCCATAAGTACCAAGGTCATAAGGTTCAACTTTTCTAGATGTTGCATGATTTGAAGTTATCCAAGGTAAAATTTTCCACAAAAAATTTATTAAAAGGATCAATTTTGATCATCTTGTAAAATTAACAGTGGGTAAATTCAAATTAAGTCTCCAAGGATTAAAATTGGAGAATATAGAGGTAGAGTTATGTGCCGCAAGGAAAAATGTCACCAATTAGAGTTATTCAAGAGTAGCTTTTAGTTGAGCAAGGGAGAACATGCAAGACTCCTCACCTAAGCTAGTAGGAGTCATTGAACATAACTATTAGATTTGAATATTATTTAATAGATGTATGCTACAACACATATAGTATATCAATATAAAAATGTATAAAGAAACAAGCTAGTGAGTATTGGTGAACATGTTGATTATGTTAGTTGAGCTCAAGTTGATTCATATTTATAGATGTATACTAGTGATTTTAGTGGTGTAGTTTTCTTTGTGTACACAATAGATACCTCAGTTAATTCAAAAGCCCTTTCTAAGTGCTCAGACATTTTAATTGGGCACTATTATTAGATTTGGTCTTCAAGTTTTTTGTTTGAATAGTTTTTGTGATGGATTTTGGTCTTCAAAATTTCTATTTGGGACTTTGGGTCTTCAAAAAATTTTGTTTGGATTTTTGGCATCAGATATTTTGTGTGAACAAGAGTGGATCCCCCTTCAAGATATCTCCTAGGAACATTTTGAATGGGGAAAAGAGTGGCTTTCTCCTTCACGAAAGGAGTAAAATTTTCCTTTACATGGAAGGCACACTGGATGCCTTGGATGAAGCAGTCGAGGATATGAAAGGGTGCCCAAACTTACTTTAAAGTTTCACCCCTATAGTAAGATAATACCCTAAAAAATTATATATCATTTATGAGATAATTCAAAATCATGTATGGTATCCATATAGGCATTAGTAATAACCATGTATATTGATCATAACACATTCAACTAGATCGTGACTAATCATAATTATTATCAATCCTTGGTAGCTATATCTATGTATCAATTCATATCACACTGATGAGATATAATATGGTAGATTAAGATAATGAGGAAGAATAATTTTTTTTTATGTAATTAGTTAACACCAATTATAATTCACAATAGTGAGTGGAATGCCAGTAACTATCTATACAAAGTTAATAGAAATAAATTTAATCAACATGTGTACATATCAAAGATGGTAATATTATTATAAGGATACAAAATTCCCAGTCTATAATAATGGAAAGAATCATATAAATAATATATCAAGATAATAATAATGTATGCCCATTAAACAAGTGATAATCACCAACATATACAATCAAGGTCTCATGATATGATAATGATAATAAAACACCCATCCATGTAAAAAAAATGTAATATGAAATGAAACATGTTAAATTATTTATTTAATTAACATGGATTTATGTTCTAATTAAAACTTGTCTATGGATATATAAAATATATGGTGTTTTAAAGAGACTACCAAGGGCAAAAAATAGATAAAAATATAACTAAGTTATAGTTATGGACATATACTTGAAGGTTAAATGGATTCCTATAATAAGGTACAAAATGGATGAGGAAACAAAATTAGTAGATTAACACCAACCTATGTTTATCTCCATGTCTTGGGGTGACATAATGATTTACCAAAATAATATCAACATGTGACTTAACAAAGGTTGTATTAATCGATGGGTGACTTAATTTTTGAAATGAAATCACTGATAAACAAACCAATGACATCTCAAACCATAGTATAAATATTTGATATCCCCATGAGAAATTCATGATTTCAAAAACATGTGAAAATACCATCCATAGAAGAAAAAATATTGGACAAAGGAACCCTATAAATTTGGGCACACATCTCCATGTTCTTATAGATAATTCATCCTATATGTCATCAAGACAGATAATTACATCGGATGTAGGATAAAAAACACTCATAGTTGAGTTATAGTATTTGACATAAAAGATGAACATTACTTTCTTTATTGTATCTTATAAAAAAGAAAGAATTAATAAGATTATTCTAACAATAATAATAGGTGCAACTCCTTCAATAATATATTAAAACATGGTCCATGACACAAGAAACTAGGAAATTTAAAAGAACCATTTTCAAAACTCCATTTAAAAACTCATTGAATTGTAGGTAATAGCATAGAGGGTTAAGATGCACTAAGTTTATTAGTATATTTCTAATTTTTAGTCCTCTAAGTGATATTGACATAAAATCATTTTTAAGGTTACATGGCTAATGGTTAGTTTCTTAAAGAACTATGATTAGTCTTTTCAATGTGATCAAGATTTTTTAAAAATAATAATATGGAAGCTATCAACAATGATGAACCAAGGATTATTCCTCTTATATAGCACCAAAAACCCATAAATAATAAGTTAATGCCTTTGATATAAGGTGAACACTAATAATTAACAAATAAAAAGTCCTCATGTAGCCATAGAAACATGGCCATTTTAATCCATTGGGCATATTATTTATGACTGAAAAAATTGACTTAAGTTAAATTATCAACGTAAAATTGAAATATATACCCATTACACAAATATGCTTTCATATTGGTTAAATTATTAAAAAAATAATTTAAGTAAATGTAAAATTTGATATCACCACAAATTTTTCTCAATGTATTAAATAAATATTACCGAAACATTACTTCTTTTCAAATTAACACAATTATGGTAAAATTATTATGAATCTTGTGTTACCACCAAAACATACCAAGCTAGAAGAGATATAATTAAGCATACCATGAACTTATAAAAAAAAATCATTGGTTATAGAGATTACAAACTAAGAATACATTACAAAGAAAAATATTAAATAGGATCCAAGATAAATTACAATTTGTGGGCATGGCCTACATGACATGTTATTGACCCCAATTTTGGATTTTCTTATCATATAATACTAGATCCCATTATGTCAAAACATTTTCAAAATTATGCCCTATACATATAAAAAACCCATCCATCTTATTAGGTATGACAATAGGGGAGGACCATGTGGATGCCTAAATTTTATTATAACTCCTTTGTCTTTGAATTTAGGTTACAGTGTATGATTTCCCCCATATACATGGACCGTTTAATGTTTGTATCAAGAACTTTGGGTCTTTGTAATTTTTTGTTTGGAGTTTTTGTATCAGATATTTTGTGCAAAAAAAATATCTTAATGACTTATGCAAAAAAGAGTGGATTCCCCCTTCAAGGTATCTCCTAGGAACATTTCAAACAGGGTCAAGAGTGGATTTCTCCTTCATAGGAGTACAATTTTACTTACACAGAAGGCACTAATGGATGCCTTAGATGAAGTATTCCAAGATATGAAGGGGCACCCAAAAATAATTTAAAATTTCACCCCTATAAGCAGTCAAGTAACCTAAGGGATTTTTGAAAGTACTTCAGGCTTCTTGATAGTACCCTAAGGGTTTTTTGAAAATTTCTTTCTAGATATCTCCTGGGAGATACCATGAACATGCACATGATTGGAATTTTATTTCAAAGTATCTCCTAGGAGATACCTCAAAGGGTTGAAATACCTTCCATATTACTTGAAAAGGTCTTTGCAATGGATTTGCATTAACTGTTATAGCTTAACTTGCACCCTTGGGAGAAGTGATTGTAAGGTTTTTCTTAGTGGAGCTATAAAATAGGAACAAACCTAGGCTATGGGTCACCTATGTTAGGGATGACCTTTCAGAGTAGGCTGGCTTCATCTTTGATGCTCACTTAAAACTAAAACGAAGACAGTGCTTTATGAGAAAAGGGTTATAAAGGGGATAAGTGCTCTTAAGAAAGATAACATGGTGATGCACCAAAACTATAGGTCTATCATTCCTATTTGACCCAAAGGACATTAATGTAATAATAAATATGGATCTTAGAAAACAAATATCTATCACATATCCATGTGGAGGATCAATAAATTGTCTAGGCTAGGGAAATGAAAGGGTAGGTCTAAAATAGACACTAACCAATCCTAGTATCCACATGCAAGACTTTGACCAAAAGATACAGATCACTTAACACAATGTATATGATCAGATAAACTAGTATCTAAGTGAGATAAGTACACACTATATCATAATATTGAAATCAAATCACAACCTTTCATTACTTCAAGAAGTTACAAATTCCATCTTGGTAGAGTTTGGTCTCACCAAGAGAAGGAGGTAAACAAATGTGGATAAACATTAGATTTTTAGCAATGTGATGGTATTCTTTTCATAGAATAAGAAAAAAAATGAACTCACCCTCCTAATCTGATTTTTTGGTCATGTACACTCCATGGAGTGTATGATAAGGTTGATCTTGCTCTTGTTGAAGCTCAAGTTTATGCTCTAAATTGAACACAACCTATGGTATCTCCTCTTTAACATCTTCAACTAAGCTAGGTATATGATAAGGCATCCTCCTATCAATATAAACATTGAGTAATCAGATTTCACCTTGCTCTTGCACATTATTGCTACATCATCATGCTCTTTGGGCACAATTAAATCATAGTCCCCTTAGAGAGGAATAGTGCCTACTCTCTAGTTCATGAACAAATCTCCCAGGGCTTTTTCCTAAAGCTCATGATTATATGGATAGATCTATTCATCTTTGAGGTCCCTCTTTATCACCCAAGGTTATGGTCCCTCAAGATGTATTTTTTGAGTAGCTATGATGTCTTGTTCATCAACCTGCTCAAAATTTCATCCTGAGGCTCGACTTGGTCAATATCTAACTCACTAGTATTAGATCCATGCTAAGAAGGTTGGTCTAAACCTGATTCTACCTCTTTTGAAATAAGTGGCCTGGCTATTATGATATCTACATCATAAACTCTTGAATTATCTTCTTTAGATTCTCCTATGACTATAATTTCCTCTTCCACCTTTTGTACAATAGATTTCCAACTCGAAAGGTAGATGTTGGGAGGGTGAAGAAATTTCCTTGCTTGTAGCTAGTGTGAGTGTCTTTACAAAATGGTAAATTAAATGATTCTTTTAGTGTCTCTTAAGGGAGAAAGAAAGAGTATTATTACTCTTAAACACAATGATCATGGAGCTAGGCTATGGTTTCTCAATCTACTCCTTGTATGGCTATGGTTTCTTGATTCACTCCTTGAATGCCTATGGTTGATTGTACATTCTAGATAATGATGATTAGGCATTAGACTGTTTAAACTAGGTGATAGATGCTTGGAGTCACCATTGATGTTTGGTGAATGAAAAGGTTGATATGCAGAGGAATAACATCAATAATTCTTCCACTTCTTTAGTCTTGTGTCCCATCGGGCATGCTAAAAACTATTATAGATTTAACTCACACCCTTGGTAGAAGTGGTTTTAAGTCTTATCCCAGTCCATCTATAAAATGGGAAGAACCCAAGGTTATGGGTCACCTATGTTGAAGTTGAACCTATAGAGTAAGATAAATTTTTATTTGACGCTCACCTAAAACTAAAAATAATCCTAGTCCTTCATGAGAAAAGGGTTAGAAAGGGGGTAAGGGCTCTTAAGAAAGCTAAACAGGTGATGCACCAAAATTACAGGTCGATCCTCCTTACTTGCTCTGAATAACACTAGTGAAATAATAAAGATGGGACTAAAAAAAGAACTATCTATCAAACATCCATGTGGATGATCACCATATGGTCTAGGCTAAGGGAAATGAAAGGGGAGGTCTAAAATAGAAACTAGCAAATCTTAGTATCCACATGCAAGATTTTGACCAAAAGATATAGAGTACTAAACACAATTAGAGAACTAAACACAACATATATGAGTAGATGAACTAGTAAATAGGTGAGATAAGTACACACTATTACCATAACAATGAAATCAAAGCACAACATTCTTATACTTTAAGAGTTTATAAATTCCATCTTGGCAGATTTTGGTCTCATGAAAAGAGGAAATTGAGAGAAAGATAGAGAAAGATCATATGGTCAAATGATTTTCCAATAATATCTATTTTGGCATAGAGACCTATATATATAGAAAATAGAAAGAGGGTGGAAAAATTTGTTAGTTTTTATAACCAAAGAGTTAACATCTTTCAAGGTGTCACCATCATGCTTATGGTACAATCAAAACAAATCATCATGAAGGAGATATTTATGCTTAACCCTGGAATTAGCCATATCAATCAAGAAAAGTGCATTGGAAGGTAAGAGTTTTCCTAAAGTGGTAACCCATAATCTAGCTAGAAGTGAATAATTTGAATACTTTTCAAATCCCTAACCTCTATTACTTTGATCTTAGACTAGTTCTTATCCATGGGATAAGATATTAATATCTAAAATAGACATGTCATGCCTTGATTTATAACGATGAGTTGTCAAAGGCTTGATTGGGAATGGTCTTTTCCCTTATTTGGGTTTTAATTTTTTATTGGGGGTCCCATAGACTATTTTTTGTCTCGTGGATGTTATTAAAATATCTATCTATCTATCTATCTATCTATCTATCTATCTATCTATCTATCTATCTATCTATCTATCTATCTATCTATCTATCTATCTATCTATATTGTACCTGCTCTATGTCTTATGTCTTAGACCAAATTATCTATAGACAAAAACCAATCTAAGGATATTGGTTTTCCTATATACCTATAGGGCATTCTATTCAATGGTTGGCCCTAATTATGTCAGCATTGAGCTCTATTCTTTGGGAACCATTGGATCTTGATATCTAATTAGATACAAATCATGGATATCTAAGACCCACCAACATGGGTTTGGATTGTCATTATTCCATTTTATGAGAGTCATGATATAACTGTGGCACCTTATTATTTGGCAAGAACCCTAATGTAGTTGATGTGTTTCCTAGAAGATACATTGAACATGCACATAATTGGAATTTTTTTTCAATGTATGTCCTAGGAGATACCTCGAAAGGCCTTGGAAAACCTTTTTTGTTAATTGAAAAGGTCCTTATAAGGGATTTGATATAATGATGAGAACTTTTTATTTGGAAACAACCCTGATGCACACTTGGAATTTTCTTTCAAGCTATCTCCTAAGACCTTTTTTCTTGACACCTTAGTTTAAAATATGGTACCTCAAGCCCAATTTTAAGTTGTATTGGTCATTAGATTTATGTTTTAATAGTAAGGCCTTGACATATTTATTAACCCCTTAACCTCTTAGCCTATGTTTTTTCATTATCTTGATCTATAATTTAACTCCCTTGCATCTTACATGATCAAAGGTCTCTCGCATCATCTCTACACCTTGATTGGATAGAGTGACATAGCCCTAAGTCCAATATTAAATAACATGCATATCAAATGATCAAATGGATCTAGCCACATCACTGGATCTTGATCGAATGGAGTGAGAATAATCTCAAGCAAAGACTAAACATCATACAATTCAGATGATCTAATGGTCCACACTGCATCACTAGAAGATGATCCAATAGAGTGAGACATAATTGAGAAGTCAAAAGGATATGAAAGGCCCATATGATTGATACTTGGCATCCTCTCATTTGAAGACAAAAATTAAATGGGTCATGCTTGATAAAGCAACCAAGAAAGAGTAGGACCCCAGATCATGATCCTATAGATGAATCATATTATCATAAAGTTTGGCATGAATGTCTTAGCCTAAAGTTTACATTATGTTTATGATAAGATAGCCCTAAGTACAAAATGTAAAGGACATACATCTCAAATGATCCAATGACTCTCATTGTATCATCAAGAATTTATCCAGTGGAGTGAAATGATCTTGGAGAGGTATTTTAATACCAATGGCTAAGTAACCAAGGGAAATTATGAAAAATGTCATGAAAGATTTAGAATGATGTCACATAGTTTCCATGCAAGTAGAAGCAGACAAAATAATAGATCTTTTAAGCATGAAAATGCAAAGGTTTAAAATCAAAAGTATAATTAGAATCCATGGCATGTATAAGCTAAAAGCTTGTATATATATAGCTATTAAAGCTTCAAAACCCTATAACCTGCATAAAATCAACTCAAATAATGATTAGTCTTTTTAATGTGATCAAGATTTTTTTTATAAATAATATGGAAGCTATCAAAAATGATGAACCAAGGATTATTCCTCTTATATACCACCAAAAATTCAAAAAATAATAAGTTGATGCCTTTGGTATAAGGTGAACACTAATAATTAACAAATAAAAAGTCCTTGTGTAACCATAGAAACATGGCCATTTTAATCCATTGGGCATATTATTTATGACTGAAAAAATAGAATTAAGCTAAAATATCAAGGTAAAATTGAAATATATACCCATTACACAAAGACGTTTTCATATTGGTTAAATTAATAAAAAAATATGTTACTTAAACTTAAAAGTTTATTAGTTAGTGAATTTTTTGGAAAAAAACTATGTTGTAGTTTTTTTATCGACATTTGGGTTCACACTCCATGAACCATCATCAAGGTATGAGAAAGAATTAGTTGATACTAACTAATCAATGGAATATGGAAATACTATCTTACTTATGTAAAAGTTGATATTACCACAAAGTTCTCTCAATGTATGAAATCAATATTACCAAACCATTATTATGGTCCACTTGTTTTCAAACTAACACAATTATGGTAAGATTATTATGATTCTTATGTTACCACAGAAACTTACCATGTTGGAAGAGATATAATTAACCATACCATGAAGCTATAAAAAAATTCATTGGATATAGATATTATGAAATAATAATGCATTACAAAGAAAATATTAAATAGGATCCAAGATAAATTACAATTTTTGGGCATGGCCCACATGACATGCTATTGACCCTAATGTTAGATTTTTATATCATACAATAATAGATCCCATTATGTCAAAAAAAAATTCACAATTAGGCCCTCTACATGTAAAACATCCATCCATCTTATTAGGTATGACAATAGGGGAGGATCATGTGGATGCCTAAATTTTATTATCACTCCTTTGTCTTTGAATTTAGGTTACAATGTATGATTTACCCATATCTATTAATGGTTCTCCTATACATGGACTATTTCATGTTTGCATCAAGAACTTTGGGTCTTTGGAATTTTTTTTTGGAGTTTTTGCATCAGACATTTTGTGTGAATAAATGTTTTGAATGACTTGTGTGAATAAGAATGGATTCCTCCTTCAAAGTATCTCCTAGGAACATTTCAATTAGGGTCAAGAGTGGGTTTCTCCTTCACAGAAGGAGTACAATTTTACTTTACATGGAAGGCACTAATGGATGCCTTGGATGATGTAGTCCAAGATATAAAGGGGTGCCCAAACTTACCTTAAAGTTTCACCCCTGTAAGTATTCAAGTACCCTAAGGGATTTTTGAAAGCACTTCAAGCTTCTTGATAGTACCCTAAGGGATTTTTTAAAGTACATTAATGGCTTTTTAGAATTTTTTTTATAGATATATCTTGGGAGATATCTTGAACATGCACACAATTAGAATTTTATTTTAAAGTATCTCATAGGAGATACCTTGAAGGGCCTTGGAATACCTTCCATGTTGCTTGAAAAGGTCTTTACAATTGATTTGATATAACTGTTATAGATTAACTTTCACCCTTGGGAGAAGTGGTTGTAAAACTTCTCCTAGTGGAGCTATAAAATGGAAACAAACCTAGGTTGTGGGTCACCTCTATTGGGGATGAAATTTTTGAGTAAGTTGGATTCATCTTTAATTCTCACCTTAAAATAAAACTAAGCCATTACTTTATGACAAAAGGGTTATAAAGTAGATAAGTGCTCATATGAAAGCTAACAGGGTGATGCACCAAAATTATAGCTCAATCCTTCCTATTTGACCTGAAGAACATTAATGAAATAATAAATATGGAGCTTATAAAATAAATATATATTACACATCCATGTGAAGGCTCACCAAATGGTTTGGGTTGACAAAAATGAAAGGGTCCATAATTTAACTGATAAAATGGGTCTAGCTTCATCACTAGATCTTGATCAAATGTGGTGAGAAGAAGCTTGAACAAATACTAAACATCATGCAACTCAGATGGTCTAATGGTCCATACTACATCATCATAGGATGATCCAATGGATCAAGGCACAATTAAGAAGTCAAAAGGATATGAAAGGCCTAAATGACTGATAGTTTTCATCTTCTCATTCAAAGACTAAAAGTAAATGGGTTCCACATTATAAAGCCACCAATCAAGAATAGGACCCCGAATCATGATCCTATAGATGAGGCATATTATCATAAATATTTTCATGAATGTCTTAGCCTAAAGTTTAGATTATGTTAATGAAAAGACAACCCTATGTCCAAAATGTAAAAGACATGCATCTCGGATGATCCAAAAACTCTCATTGCATCATCGATAATTGATCCAATAGAGTGAAAAGATCATGGGGATGTATTTTAATCCCAATAACTAAGTAACAAATGGAAATTATGAAAAAAGCTCTGAAAGATTCAATATGATGCCACATAGTTGCCACACAAGCAAAAGAAGACAAAATAGAAGATCTTGTGGGCATGAAAACACAAAGGTTTAAAATCAAAATTATAAATAAAATACCTAAGAGGGCTTTATGATACCTTCTATTCTTTTGGAAAATTTCCTTTAAAAATATTTCACATAACCATGATAAATTTTTATTTGGAAAGAACCCTGATGCACACTTTTAAAACTTTCATTTGAGATATGTCTTAGGAGATACCTTGAACATGGACATGATTTGGAATTTTATTTCAAGGAATATCCTAGGAGATAACTTGAAGGGACATATAATAACTTCTATGTTGATTTCAAATGTCATTTAAAAGGATTTGATATAACAGTAGAACCTTTTTATTTGTCAAGAACTTTGATGCACACGAGGTGTCTCCTGGGAGATAACCTAAACATGCGCATGATTGGAATTTTATAAGAAATACCTTGAAGGCACTTAGAATAAACTCTATTTTGATATAAACATTACAAATTTTTATTTGTCAAGAACATTGATGCACACTAATGGAATTTTCTTTCTAAATATCTCTTAGGAGATACCTTGAACATACACATAATTGAAATTTTATTTCAAGGTATTTCCTAGGAGATACCTCGAGGGGACTTAAAATACCCTATATGTTGATTTAAAAGGTATTTTATATAACCATGACACGTTTTTTTTTGTCAAGAACCTTGATGCACACTAATTGAATTTTCTTTGGAGGTGTCTCCTAGTAGATACCTTGAACATGCACACGATTGGAATTTTCATTCAAGATTTCTCCTAGGAGATACATTGAGGGGATTTGAAATAACTTCCATGTTGATTTAAAATGTCCTTACAATGTATTTTATATAACCATGACACCTTTTTATTTTACAAGAACCGTGATGCAAATGACTAGAATTTTCTTTGGAGGTATCTCTTAGGAAATACCTTGAACATGCACACGATTAGAAATTTCTTTGAGGTATCTCCTAGGAGATACCTTAAGGGGCCTTGGAATAAATTAAATGTTGATTTAAAATGTCCTTTAAAGGTTTTTATATAACCATGACACCTTTTTATTTGTCAAGAACCTTGATGCACACTAATGGAATTTTCTTTGGAGGTATCTCCTAGTAGATACCCTGAACATGCACATGATTGGAATTTTCTTTCAAGATATCTCCTAAGGGATATCTTGAGGGGATTTAAAAAAAATTCTATGTTTATTTAAAATGTCCTTATAAGGGATTTGATGTAACCAGGACACCTTTTTATTTGACAAGAACTTTGATGCAAATGACTAGAATTTTCTTTAGAGGTATCTCCTAGGAAATACCTTGAACATGTACATGATTGGAAATTTATTTCAAGTATCTCCTAGGATATGCCTCTATGGGCCTTAGAATACCTTATATTTTTATTTCAAAGGTACTTTTAAGGGATTTTATATAACCATGACACCTTTTTATTTGGCAAGAACCTTGATGCACACTAATGGAATTTTCTTTGGAGGTATCTCCTAGTAGATACCCTGAACATGCACATGATTGGAACTTTATTTCAAGATATCTCCTACGGGATACCTTGAGGGGATTTAAAATACATTATTTGTTTATTTAAAATGCCCTTGTAAGGGATTTGATATAACCAGGACACCTTTTTATTTGACAAGAACTTTGATGCAAATGACTGGAATTTTATTTAGAGGTATCTCCTAGGAAATACCTTGAACATGTACATGATTGGAAATTTATTTCAAGTATCTCCTAGGAGATACCTCTATGGGCCTTGGAATACCTTATATTTTGATTTCAAAGGTCCTTTTAAGGGATTTTATATAACCATGACACATTTTTATTTGGCAAGAACCTTGATGCACACTAATGGAATTTTCTTTGGAGGTATTTCCTCGTAGATACCCTGAACATGCACACGATTGGAATTTTATTTCAAGATATCTCCTAAGAGATGCCTTGAGGGGATTTAAAATACCTTATAAATTTATTTAAAATGTCCTTTTAAGGTATTTTACATAACTATGAAACCTTTTTATTTCACAAGAACTTTGATGCAAATGACTGGAATTTTATTTAGAGGTATCTCCTAGGAAATACCTTGAACATGTACATAATTGGAAATTTATTTCAAGTATATCATAAGAGATACCTCTATGGGCCTTGGAATACCTTCTATTTTAATTTCAAAGGTCCTTTTAAGGGATTTTATATAACCATGACACCTTTTTATTTGGAAAGAACCTTGATGCACACTAAAGGAATTTTTTTTGGAGGTATCTATGAGGAGATACCTTGAATATGCATATGATTGAAATTTTAAATCTCAAGTAAAGACTAAACATCATGTAACTATAAAAATTTAATGATTCATGTTACATTTCCAAAGGATAATCCAATGGAGCAAGGCACATTTGAGAAGTCAAAATGATATGGAAGCCCTAAACGACTGAAACTTGGCATCCTCTCATTCGAAGACTAAAACTAAATGGGTCCTACCTAATAAAGAAATCAATTATGAGAAGGATACTAGATCATGATCCTATAGATGAATCATATTTTCATGAATCTTAGCATGAATTTCTTAGCCTAATTTTTACAATAGGTTTATGAAAAGACATGCATCTCGAATGATCCAATGAATTTTGTTGCATCATCAAGAATTGATCCAATGGAGTGAAAAGATCTTGGGGAGGTATTTTAATACAAATGGATATGTAATAAAGGGAAATTATGAAAAATTCCATGAAAGATTCATAATAATGCCACATAGGTGTCATGCAAGTAGAAGACAAAATAACATATCTTATGAGCACAAAAATGAAAAGGTTTAAAACGAAAAGTATAAATAAAATATAGGGCACGCATAAGTTAAAATCCTATTTATATCATGCCATTAAATCTCCAAAACCCTAAAACCTAAATAAAATTGACTTGAATGAAGCCAATTGTTTATAATTTAATCCAAAAAGAAATGGAATCTATTTTTGCGCTCAAGAGAGCTTTCACAGAGACCCTTTACAATCTATTGTGAGCAAATTACAAAAGAGAAACCATGGCAGATTGAAAATAGAAATAAATGGAGGAAACCAAGCTATAATTATCAATGGATAATGAAGGAAGATTAATTAAAAATATTGAACTGGACCTCATAGCCCTATATATCTCAAGCATCAATAATTGGTCAGAACTCTTCTTTTGAATGTACACTTCAATAATTCTTTCTAATTAAAACTATGAGCCTAGGGCTAACCTTGAAAAAGGTTGTCAATACCCCATTTCCAAATTTATAAAGGAAGATAGGATTTTATAATCCATAAATATATTCTACATGACTACCACAAAGATAAACATCTATGATAACCAATCAATTAATCAAGTGAAACAAAACAATATACTTCAATTATAGGAAGAGAATCAAAACTATGAGCAAATTTCATTAATAATTTGCAATTGAACTATATACGTTATTGTTATGAATAACATATAGTTGACCACTATGCAATAAATATTTGTAACAAGGGATGCATCATAAAATGCTATCAATGTTTGCCAATTGTTACACCTAAATTTGAATTTGTGTTATGAATTTTTTTTTCTCTTATTTTAGTTTCCTAGGTCTTCATCCCATTCATTTTCCTAGTTTTGACTCCTTTGTCACTCTCCATTGTTACTTAATTTCATAGTTTCTATGAGTTTCATAACCTAAGTCAATGATCTCCCAAGTTCATAACAAAAGTTGTGGGGTTAAAGAGTTTTATAACTTCCCGATCCCCTAATTTGGTTTACCTTTCTATCAGTTATGAGTCTTGCATATTCAATAAGTCAAAGGTTTTCAAAACTTTGAAACTCCTAACTTCTGGTTCCAAAGTTTTAGAGTTTTATGACCCCATGATATAGCTTTGTTTTCTCAATTTTTAAAGTGTCGCTACTTCATTTAATGACTTGTATGCCACAAGCTAGAGATGTATTTTTAGAGTTTTTGGGAGGCACATAAATTTTAAAGAATTTATTTTGAGGGATAGAATTAAAAATCACATTAATGAATAATTAAAAACATGTCTCATCAATATTATAACACAACTTAG
This sequence comes from Torreya grandis, assembly GCA_037957365.1. NCBI lineage: Eukaryota > Viridiplantae > Streptophyta > Pinopsida > Cupressales > Taxaceae > Torreya > Torreya grandis. The sequence goes on along the minus strand of JARHVA010006696.1, from coordinate 791,625 downwards.
GTGGATAAAGTTTTGTCAATTCATTCAGCTACATTTCTACTCTCTACAATTACTTCTCAAAGACATAGGCATTCTCTCTTTGCATTTTGGTGCTCATGGAAATACGAATTGAAACCCATTGGTTGGGTGTGAAAGATATATAGTTTGGACACATAAATTTGGAATAACTTTGGGCATGCTTAGAATAGAACACTAGAATTCCATTAGAGGATAAAATTTTGTAGAGTGGTTTAGCAAGTGTTGGAGGTTTTCCTAAGGATGTACAAAATATTGACCTGGTAATTACATATGCAAGAAGGTATATTCTAGAGACATAAGAGATAAAGGCTATGAATGGGCCAGTTATTAGAAAAATCACTTTGGAGATAGTTTTCATGCATTGAAGCTTCCTAAAAGAGAAATTGTGGAAGAAATATTTATAGATGTGGTTGATGAATTCTTAAGAGAAAATGAATATTGGTGTAAAATTCTATAGAAAAAGAACCAACTAAATTCTGAGAAGAAAGGTAAGTCTTAATTACCTAATAAGATTAAAATAATGCATTTTAAGGATGAAATCTCAGATGCTATTACCTTATTACACCATGTAGTTGGAAAAGCTCAAATTGACTCCTTTGAATTCTCGATGTGTAGGTTTATTTTGATTATTTGTAATGATAAACAGTTCATTGACTGGGGAGAATTTATTAGTTATCATTTAAATAAAAAATTAGAAAAAATTCAATATATTATTATTTTTCGTATTTGCTCATACCTAGTATATATTTTAGCTAGTCAGAAGGCTGTATGGGTAGGATTGGAGCCATAAGGGCTTCTAACACCAGATATGCCTGTATACAAATATTTTCCATTGTTCACTAAAAAGTTTGGGATGAATGATTATTTCCATGTCCATGATACCTTTTTAATGGAAGTTTTAATAAAATTGGATGGAAACCCTGAGTAGTGGATTTGTTTTGAAGCAACCTCTTTAGTTATGAAGTATGGAAGCTTTTATGTTCAATTTGAGAGGTTCACTTATTAATGGGTAGGGGTTTTGAGAAAGATCTAATGAAATTTCTATGGTATGCAAATGATTTCCTAGTTTTTATAGAGGTTTGTAGAGAAATGTCTCTAGTAAATGAAACATATGTGAATATGGGGAAGCGAGGCTATGTTTTTCCATTGTGGATGTTTTCTTTTTCTTGTAAAAATAATTAAAATGCTAAATGAACAGAAAAGAGTATAAATGAGTACAACTTCAATATTTGTGTATGAAAGCTAATTTTGATATCAAAGGTTATGTGAGATAAAATTTGTATGGAGGTAGCTCTTATGAACATCACCCTAGTATTGAAGATTTTTGTGAAGATTTGAATGATGAAAGAGTAGTATAGAAGAGGGAATATATGAGGCTATCTTTGAAACAAATCTAGGATTATGGCCTCTCTTTTCACATTCTTGAGAGTGTCAAAGAAGATTCTAAAGTTATAGACCCTGAGTATCAAGCCATCATGGCCAAACCTCTTCCTAAGGTTAATTAGTCAGAAAATGAAACTTCATATTTGAAAGTTTAAATTTCTCCTATGTTTAAAATGACTCAAAACTAGTTGAATGAAAAGTGGCGATAAAATGTATATCCCACTTATGAACAAAGGGATCCATATAAAAATGAATAAAGATTTATACAAACTTATAATTCTAATGTTTCATTTGGGAAATAGGAAATTAATTTGTCTAGCACTAATTCACAATCGAGTGGAGATGGTGAGAGGCCTGAATAAGTGGTTAAACTAAAAATAGTTTGTGAATAGGATGGTATATCCTCATCCATTCCTAAAAATAAAACTATCTAGGTGAAGACAGTATTTATTGACTCTAATGATCTATTTCAAAATGTGATTGATGATGGTTCTTTTCCCATGATTTTTGAAGTTCCTCCTTCCCCTACTGAAAATGTTGCTATTTATGTTTCTACAATTTAAAGAGTTGAAATAAAAAAAACTAAAAATACAACTATGATAGCCTCTCCTGGATGGTTGAATAAGGTATTTGAGAGGAAGATAAAAAGCATACCAACAATGGTAGCTGAAATTAACATAGTTTCAAAGTTACTATAATGTTCCTTGAAACCTAAAAAGGCTAAACCAGTGTCTGTGATGGTGAATTATGCCTCTTTTAGGCATTGATTATTGGAAATTTTTCATCCTATAAAGGATCAAAATGAGAATGAGGTAACTAAGGTTGAGTATAAGATTACTCATGTTGATATGGGGCATTCTACTACAGATAGTGATGTTTATCATGTTGACTTCTCTATCAATGTCTTGATTAAAAGGGTGAAAGATTAGAAGAAATAAAATTTGATGTTAAAGTCTCAGATATTTTCTCTTAAAAATTTCATTTCATCTCTTGTTACTCCTAATCCCAATGAAGCCTCAAACTCTAACATAGAAGGTGTCAATGATGAGGGCATACAAAAAATTAAGAAGAATTTGGGTTATGCTAAGACTACTACGAAATGGATAGATGAAATTTATCAGGATGGTTTGTTTTACCTTAATAGATAAATCCAATTTTACACCTAAGTCGCTAATAAAATAAATTATCTTGTAGCAGAACTTTAGCATGTCAGATCAGAGCAAATTTGCACTCACTTACTCTAAAAAAAGGCTGCAAATATTATTGCCATGGATCCTCCAGTGCTAATTGGATAAAATATATTGAATTACCTTAAGTAAATTGATCCTTCTTGGTTCAACTGCTTGGACTGGAAGTTAAATATATATGATAATTTTAGTATGGAAATCAACAAAGTAATTCAATAATATTTTGAGATGTTATTTAAAATCAAAAGAAATTGTAATGATATGGAAGTGGAAATAGTTGATGATTTTGATGATAAGATATTAAACATCTCAAAAAAAACTTTGAAATTTAAATAAGTATTTCATAATGAGATATCCAATCCAAAAAAAATAAATGGAGATTCTTTGAAAAATGTTGCCACATTGCAGGATTATTTGACTTCATTCAAAATAAGGAGGGACACTATGTTTGAATCTTTGATGGAAATAGACAAATCACTTAGTAAATGGAGGACTAGGTTACAAATCACTACCACACTAGGGAGAAATAATGTTACTACAATCTTTAAAAAGTTTTGAGAATATAAGAGTAGAATGAAATCACTGGAGGCAAGTCAGGAACAATCAACACCCGAAATAATCAAAGATGTAGGTGCTAGGGTGAAGACCACTAATGCATAATGAATTTCTAGTTTTTAGGATGATTCATTTTTATTAGCTCTTTTAAAATATTTTCAAAAGCTTATTTTATTTTAATTTTTGATGTAGTTGTCTTTGAGAAACCATTATCAAGAAATAGTTTCTATGTAATGTTTATATATGGGTTAGACAATAGGTGTAAGGATATTTTGGGCAAACTTTGTTTTTCTCATTAGAAAAAACTTCATACTTTCAATTTTCCTATTTTTATTCTCAATATAGAAGATATATATGGTGAATTTCATGCAGGCATAATCTTTGTGTTATGGTGTGTGGATTTGTTTTGTTTATATTGAATATATTTCTAGTGGTCATCTTCATTGAAAATGATGGTTTATTAGATTGTTTTCATCACTATGACATGTTTATCTTTGTACGAAGATTTTATGGTGATGGATTGTTGGTTAATGTAAAACATACTTTACTTAATTTATAATTTATTAAAGGCTTTTAAATTTATGTTTAATGGTTCAAATATGTGTGTGCACCTTTCAAAGCTTTCTGGTTAAAAGCAATACCTTTGTCTTGCTTTTTGGTTAAAAGCAACATAAGTTTTAATTAATTTCATATCATTAGAAGGTAGTTGTAACCTTGTAAAATAAGTAGAGAATCAGTATAAAACACCATTATAACTGGTTCAAATATTCATACATTTTTCACCTCCATGGGCATAGAAATATAGAGTCAGGTGACAAAATATGTAAACCAAGACAAATGATTTTACAACAAAAATCACTTTGACACCAAAGAAAATTACACAAAAACAAAATATTCAAGGCTATATCTCTTGACTCAAAAATTGATCAACCATTGTAAAGCAATACACACCCTTATACAATTCTAGCTATGCTTGGAATATTCTTGAAGATGCTCTAGCTAGAAAATTCTTTTGAGGGCTAATTAGCAACCTTCTAGAGCATTACCTACATTATCCTGACTAATACTTTTAATTAGTCACATGATTTTTCTAGTGACAACAGTTCTCTGATCTTCTAGATGTTGAAGGATCCTTGAAGTGCATCAATGAGGCCTTTTAGGGAATCATTTAATTCCTCCTCCATCATGTCACATATATTAACAAGATTAACCATCTCCTTCTAAATCAAAAACACCTTCCTTAAGCACCACCAAATGATTATTAACCATTAACTGATATTCCCTTGCCTATTTATGATCATCCAAGGAGATGATATTTTTTACTATTAATGTGTTTATGCCTATATTAGAAATCTCATCCAACTTTAACTAGAGTTTTTCCCAATTCTTGATGTCTACATCATACATGAATACTAGGGGTTCGCACTCTCCTTGCTTGTCTAGTATGTCATCTAGACATTTTAGTGTAGAGTGCATCACTTCTTTGGCCCAGTTACTCAAATATTTTTGCCAATCTTCCATGGCCCAATTCCTAGTTTTCAAATCCTCATCATGGCCAAAATCAAGTGCACTTGAGGAAAATATAGGAATAACCAAGGGCTTGTTCGTAGTTAGGGTTACTTCCTTAGGCTCACTTAATAGCTTTTGCAAGTACCAAATCATAGCCTAGTTCTATATCTTCAACTCCTCCATTGAAGCTTTATCTTTGTCCATTTGGTGTGCCACCATACTTTCTAGGACTTGTTAGATATGTTTTATTTCATTCCTAAATGGCTCCCCTAGATCATGTTTGTACACTATTTAGCTCTCAAAGAGAACATCCTTTTTTATAGCTCTTAGTGGAGGAATGGCTATTTCTTGTGTTCTTTCCCTCATCTCAGTGAAATTTACCACCACTATTAAATTCAATCAAGATTAACCTAGATTAGACATACTTACTACCCAAAAGGCTGTGGTGGGTGAAGAAAAATTGATCTTCCAGAAGGTGGAAGACTTTGTAGGGTTAACCTCAATTGGTGGGAAATAGTTAGGTGAGCCTATAATCCATGAAGAGGATGTTGAGAGCCTGATTAAAGCCCAATCAAAACAAGCTAAGGTAGGGATCAAAGGGATGAAATTGAGGATTCACAATTTGGAAAAGGAGAAGGAAAACCAATATATATATATATAGGATATCCTCTCAGTACCTAAGGCTATGACTAAGATTAACATTTGTATTCAATGCCGAGCTATGAGAAGTTCATTATAAATTTAATTCATAATTCACTGTGTGTTAAAATAGATTCTCTATGATTCATGAAGAACGATCCAAGATGTCTCCCAACCATCACTCAATATAAATTTTTGGGACAATGAAATATATCTCTATCGCTAATTCACCATAGGTGACATCAATTTACCACAACCTTATACTCATGATCTAAATTATTAGAATTCTAAAATGAGAAGTGTTCCTTAAACATAAGGAACCATGTGGTGAATTTAGAGCTATCAACACTCCCTATCAAAACTAAGTGAAGCCCCAAGGTGTCACTACCATATTCATGTTGTCCCTATAATCTAAGAAATATCATTCTATTGTTCACATTACATCCTTGACACAAACACACATCAATAGTCTAGAAGGAACTGAGGATGAATTTGAATATTCTCAAATGACTATTTCTTGTAATGCACTTTTAGGTATTACTACTCCTCCAAATATTAAGGTGGTTGGTTTCCTCAAGAAATAGAAGTCGACTATATTTTGCTACTCTAGGAGCACACACAAATTCATCAAAAGTAAGTTAGCTACTCAATTGGACTATTTCATTTACCCATTTCCAAAATATCAAATCCTATTTATAGGTCGGGGTATAGTTAATTATTCTAGTAAATGCCATGGTATAAAGCTATGGGAGACTACCTATTATATGATCTTATGTTTTCTATTATCATGGATGGGACTAATATTTTTTTTGGATTGTAATGGCTCACCACTTTATGCACAATTGAGTTGAGTTTTGAGTAAATATTCATGTTCATCCATTTAGAAGGAAGGACATTTAAATTGAATAATTTATTACATAAATCTATACAATTGGTTATTTTTCACTAGATGAAGAAGATGATCAAAAAGGTGAAAATTAATTATTCTACGACCATTTTACATAGAATTTAAACCAAAGAAGGAGTCTACCCATATTGAATTACAACTAGACGTAAAGTCTACCGATTTTTGTCTTATACACCCACTTGACTCCTTTGACCTCTTTTCCTTTTGAAATGGGATTTACAGCATGCCTCACTGCTACCTAGGCCAACCCAAGGCCTCCTTGAGCTCAATACACATTCTTAAAAATTGAACTATTTTTTATTAAAAATTGATTGAAGTATATACATACATAACATTAATTTTAGAATAATATACATTTAGTTTTAAAATCTGAAAACCCTATTTTCCCAAACAATAGACATGTGCACGCTCCTTTAGTAGAAAGCTCATTGACATCATAGCTGGGTGCACTCAAGGAAGGCAAAACATATTACAATAATCCAAGTAGACTATCTCAATATTAATGATTTCATACCATATTAAGGTACCAAATAATGAATGAAAGGGCCAAGTAAACACAAATAAATCACACATTTTAGATAGACTAAAAAAATGTAATGAAAACTATTAAGATTAAATACCTAAAAATAAGGATTTCTGCACATTTTAGATAAAGTAAAAAAATATTGAATACTATTAAGATTAAATACCAAAAAATAAGTATCTATAGAAATGATAGTAATAAATATGTTTTACACTTGGGACACTCTACAACTTGCTCTATTTTTATCTATTATCTCTTTACAGTGTATGTTAAAAAAAACTACGAATATGTAGGAAAAGGAATTATATATCTGGTTAGACATGTTCGGTGGTTTTTGTTCATCTTAAAAATGTTTGAAAATTATACAGACCCTATTTTGAAAAGTAAATTTGAATTTCAAATCAACTTTTTGGGGACTCCCACCTATTTTTAAATGTAAATTCACCTCTAGTAGTCAAGTCGAATTGAAGGCAAGTGATATATTTAATCTATTAAAATGATATTTATATATATTATATCAAAATATATATTATATAATGTAAATGATATAATATTATGTATTAATATATTTTATTATTATTACATAATATATATGTTAATATAATTTATAAATTACATTATAATTATATATTATATATTTCAATATAGGATAAAGGTCCCACTAGCTATGCACCCTAACTTTTGACATCAAATTAGGGTGCCAAAACATCATCATTAGTATTTTGAAAATTTTAATATGTCATCTTAACTAATTATAAATAAGGTCCCAAGTTCTAACACATTATACATTTTATGATATAACCGATTTTATCATGAGAGGTCACAAAATGCATTTTTTAAACTAATGACCAAACTTATTCTTTGGAGTACCAATAGTTGTTTATAAGAGTATTAATACTTTAGTATTACTTGTCAAAATGTGATTGGTTACTTATAATTTTATAAATCATAAAAATTCATTTAATTTTGTTAAAAATTAAATATTATTTCCCTACCATTAACAATAATATATAGATATAACATTATAATTTCTTTAATCTTCATCAATTAAGTTTTAAATGTGATTCTTGATTTTATTACATTGTCATGTGATTTGGCCCCATAAATAAAGATTTTAAAATCGCTTCACTATATAACTAATTCATAATGAACGCGATTATTTTAATTTAATGCTTATTGCTTATTAATGTTTGATAGATTTGCTCTTCAACATAAACTATTGTACACAAGATTTTCATTAGTTATGAAGGGATTCAAATGACAGATTAACATTAATTAATTATGGAGGGTATAATTATTGGCTGGATTGATGGCATCCCATGGCACAAGTGACCCTAGAGGCTTCCCTCATGCCTTGTAAGTTTACTACCACCTTGATAATGATCTAAAAAAATATATAATAAATTAGTTTAATATATAAAATATTAATAATATACCAATTATATTTATTTAATAACTAATATAATTTTTGTGTGTGTGGGGTAAGAGGGGTTATGTGAATTAAAGGACTTTAAATTGATAACTAAATTATGTCAATATAAGGTCATCTCAAAAATTGAGTCAAATCCCTATAAGACAATTTGCTTAATATGTTACATCTTCAAAAAAGTGGATGAAACTCCACTTAATATTATGCAAGAGCTTATCACTTTTAAATCATTACCACATTAATCTTTACATCAAAATTGTAAATCCCTTGGTTTCGATCAGGGGGCATTTGTATTCACTAGATAAGGAGCAGAATTGTGGGTGATCAAGTTTTGTCTTGGTGATTGTAATGAAGAAATTGCTTTTGTTACAATGGCGTTAAAAAATCTAGAAACAACCAAGAAGAATTTTGGGCTACTATTATACCACCATTACTTATTTCTCCTAAATTATAATTAATAATGTTACATCTTCAAAAAATGTGGATGAAACTCCACTTATTAAGCAAGAGCCTAATAATACTTTACTTTTAAATAACTACCATCAATTCCAAAGTTTCATGATGATAATTTTACTTCTATTTGACCATATTTGAACTTCTATAATTTTAATTGTTCTGATTGGTCTTGTATAAATTTATTGAACATTTTCTAATTCTGATGATCCCCTAGATGTGATCCAAAAACCCATTGTGGGAGACCCATCAAGTGTAATTTATTGCGATGAGTCAGTGGATATTTTATAATTAATTAGATAAGCACACAAAATCCTTTCCAAAGAGGTCTTTGAGTTACTAGGTATGTTTTTATGTGAGTTATTTTAATTACCATTACGGGATCAAATCCCTATTAGAAAATTTAGTTATGATAAATCTTCAAAAAATGTGGATGAAACTTCACAGTTTTATTATGAAAGAGCCTACTATTTCTAAATCATTAGCATAATCTAGACTCCATCAAAATTATAACTCCCTTGGTTTCAATCAAGGGGAATCTATATTCACTGCATAAAGAGCACAATTTTGGGCTTAGAAATATGATAGATATTGAAGTGGTCTGACATATATGTTTGAAAGACATCATCTATTCTAATGTGAATGCATACTATTATACCATCAGATCCACTTGTTTCTCCTAATAATTATTATTAATGTTACATTAATTTTAAAAATGTGGATTCACTTATTATGCAAGAGCATACTAATTATTTTTAAATCATTACCATTGGTTCCAAATTTCCACATCAATAATTTTATTTCTATTTCCATATTTGAACTTTTATAATTTTCATTTTACTATGGTCTTGTAGCATATTATTGAACATTTTCTAGTTTTGATGATCACCTAGATGTGATCTAAAAACCCATGGTAGTAGACCCATCAAGTCAATAATTTATTATGATGAGTTTATTGTTATTTTATAATTAATTAGATAAGCACACAAAATCCTTTCCTAAGAGGTCTTTGAGTTACTACATATGATTTTGTGTCAATTACTTTAATTACCATTATGGGGTAAAATTCATCTCCATTTAATATTAGTTTATGAGTTCAAGAAAGGCAAATCACCCTAACAAGAATTTGAATTGGTGAATTAAATAATCTCAAAGGTATAATTTGAGGTGGTGGGGGGGGGAACAAAATTAAGGAGTCAATTTGCTTATGTTACAAATTCAAAAAAATTGGATGAAACTCCACATTCTTATTATGTAAGAGCCTATTATTTCTAAATCATTAGCATAATCTAGACTACATCAAAATTGTAGCTCCCTTAGTTTTAATCAAGGGGCATCTATATTCACTGCATAAGGAGCACAATTTGGGCTAAAAAATATGATAGATATTTGAAATGGTCTGACATATATGTTCTAAAGAAACCATTTATTCCAATTTGAATGTATACTATTATACCACCAGGTCCACTTATTTATCATAATAATTATTATTAACATTACATCAATTAAAAAAATGTGGTTTCACTTATTATGCAAGAGCCTAATAATTATTTCTAAATCATTACCATTGGTTCTAAAGTTCCATAACAATAATTTTATTTCTATTTCCATATTTGAAATTCTATAATTTTCATTGTACTAGGGTCTTTTAGCAGATTACTAAAATTTTTATAATTATGATGATCACCTAGATGTGATCTAAAAACCCATGGTAGTAGACCCATCAAGTCAATAATTTGTTACGATGAGTCTCTTGTTATTTTATAATTAATTAGATAAGAATAAAAAATCCTTTCTCAAGAGATCTTTGAGTTAATACATATGATTTTGTGTCAGTTATTTTAATTACCATTATGGGGTCAAATTTAAATCCATTTAATAATAGTTTATGAGTTCAAAAAAGGTGACTCACCCTAAAAAGAATTTGAATTGGTGGATTAAATTATCTCAAAGGTATAATTTGGGATGGTTGGGGGCCTAAAAATTAAGGAGTCAATTTTCTTATGTTACATCTTCAAAAAATGTGGATGAAACTCTACAGTCTTATTATGCAAGAGCCTATTATTTATAAATCATTAGCACAATCTAGACTATGTCAAAATTGGAACTCCCTTGGTTTCAATTTCAATTAGGGGGCATCTGTAGTCGCTACTTAAGGAGCAAAATTTTGGGCTTAGAAATATGACAGATATTTGAAGTGTCTGACATATATGTCCGAAAGACACCACCCATTCGAATGTGAATTTTTACTCTTATACCACCAAGTCCACTTGTTTCTCATAATAATTAATATTAATGTTACATAAATTTAAAAAATGTCATTCCACTTACTATTCAAGAGCCTAATAATTATTTATAAATCATTAACATTGGTTTCAAACCTCTACAATGATAATTTTATTTCTATTTGCATATTTGAACATCTATGATTTTCATTGTACTATGGTCTTGTAGTGGATTATTGAAAATTTTATAATTCTAATGATCCCCTGGATGTGATTCAAAAACCTATGGTAGTAGATGCATCAATTTAGTATTTTTTTACCAATGAGTCTATTTCTATTTTATAATTAATTAGATAAGCACACAAAATCCTTTCCCAAAAGGTCTATGAGTTACTATATATGATTTTGTGTCAGTTATTTTAATTACCATTATGGGGTCAAATTCATCTCCATTTAATATTAGTTTATGAGTTCAAGAAAGGTGACTCACCCTCACAGGTATTTGAAATGGTGAATTAAACTATCTCAAAGGTATAATTTAGGTTGGGGAGGGGGATAAAAATTAAGGAGTCAATTTGCTTATGTTACATCTTCAATTTTTTTTATGAAACTCCACTTATTATGAAAGAGACTATTATTTCTAAATCAGTAGCATAATCTAGACTATTACAAAATTGTAACTCCATTGGTTTCAATCAGGGAGCATTTATATTCATTGCATAAGGATCACAATTTTGGGATTAGAAATATGATAGATATTTGAAGTGGTCTGACATCATAAGACGCCATCTATTCCAATGTGAATACATAATATTATACCATCAAGTCCACTTATTTTTCCTAATAATCAATATTAATTTTACATCAATTAAAAAAAATGTGGTTTCACTTATTATGCAAGAGCCTAATAATTATTTCTAAATCATTACCATTGGTTCCGAATTTCTATGATGATAATTTTATTTCTATTTCCATGTTTGAACTTCTATAATTTTCATTATACTATGGTCTTGTAGTGGATTATTGAACATTTTATAATTCTAATGATCCCATGGATGTGATCCAAAAACCCATGGTAGTAGACCCATCAAGTCAGTAATTTGTTACAATGAGTCTATTACTATTTTATAATTAATTATATAAGCACACAAAACATTTTCCCAAGAGGTCTTTGAGTTACTACATATGATTTTGTGTCAATTATTTTAATTACCATTATGGGGTTAAATTCTTCTACATTTAATATTGGTTTATGAGTTAAAGAAAGGAAACTCACCCTGACAGGAATTTCAATTGGTGAATTAAATTATCTCAAAGGTATAATTCAAGGGGGTGGGGGGGATAAAAATTAACGAGTCAATTTGATTATGTTACATCTTAAAAAAAATTGGATGAAACTCCACAGTCTTATTATGCAAGAGCCTATTATTTCTAAATCATTAACACAATCTAGACTATGTCAAATTTATAACTCCATTGGTTTCAATTAGGGAGCATCTGTATTCACTGCATAAGGAACATAATTTTTGGTGATTAGGTTTTCTCTTGGTGATTACAATGGAGAAATTGCTTTTGTTACAATGGCATTAAAAAATCTAGAAGTGACCAAGAAGAATTTTGGGCTTTGAAATATGATAAATATTTGAAGTGGTCTAAAATATATGTTCAAAAGACACCATTTATTCCAATTTGAATCTGTAATATTATACCACCACCACTTTTTTCTTCTAATAATTAATATTAATGTTACATCAATTCAAAAATTATGGTGGAAGCACCACTTATTATGCAAGAGCCTAATAATTATTTCTAAATCATTACCATTAGTTCCAAAGTTTCATGATGATAATTTTACTTCTATTTGACCATATTTGAATAGCTCTATAATTTTTATTTAGTACTAATTATTCTTGTAGTGAATTATTGCACATTTTATAATTCAGATGATCCCTTGGATGTGATCCAAAAACCCATGGTGGGAGATCCATCGAGTGTAATTCATTGTGATGAGTCAATTGTTATTTTATAATTAAATAGATAAGCACATAAAAACCTTTTCCAAGAGGTCTTTGAGTTACTAGGTTTGATTTTATGTCACTTGTTTCTCCTAAAAATAGATATTAATGTTACATCTTTAGAAAGTGTGAATGAAACTCCACATATTATGCAAGAGCCTAATATTTATTTCTAAATCATTACCATTAGTTTAAAAGTTCTACGATGATAGATTCACTTCTATTTCCATATTTTTACTTCTATAATTTTCATTATACTATAGTGTTGCAGTGGATTATTAAACATTTTCTAAATCTAATGATCCCCTGGATGTGATCCAAAAACCCATGGTAAGAGACCCGTCAAGTTAGTAATTTGTCATGACAAGTCTATTGCTATTTTATAATTAATTAGATAAGCACACAAAATCTTTTCCCAAGAGATCTTTGAGTTATTATGTATGATTTTGTGTTAGTTATTTTAATTACCATCATAGGGTTAAATTAAACTCCATTTAATATTAGTTTTTGAGTTCAAGAATGGTGATTTGCCCTCATAGGTATTTCAATTAGTGAATTAAATTATCTCAAAAGTATAATTCAGGGAGGGAGAGGGGGGAAGGGGATAAAAATTGAGTCAATTTGCTTATGTTACATATTCAAAAAATGTGGATGAAACTCCACTTATTATGCAAGAGCCTATTATTTATACATCATTAACACAATCTAGACTACATCAAAATTATAACTCCATTGGTTTCAATTAGGGGGCATCTGTATTCACTACATTAAGATCACAATTATGGATGATCAAGTTCTATCTTGGTGATTGTAATGGATAAATTGATTTTTTTACAATGTCATTAATATGATATTATAGTGGATTATTGAACATTTTCTAATTTTGATGATCCCTTGGATGTGATCCAAAAACCCATGGTAAGAGACCCATAAGGTGCAATTTGTTGTGATGAGTTTGTTGATATTTTATAATTAAATAGATAAGCACACAAAATCTTTTCCCAAGAGGTCTTTGAGTTACTAGGTATGATTTTATGTCACTTATTCTAATTACGACTATGGGGTTGAATTCATCTCCAAATATTATTAGTTTGTAAGTTCAAAAAAGTTGACTCACCCTCAGAGGTATTTGAATCGGTCAATTAAATTATCTCAAAGGTATAATTCCTAGGGGGTCAAAAATTAAGGAGTCAAATCTAGGTTATTAGATAATTTTATTATGTTACATCTTCAAAAAATGTGGATGAAACTCCACTTATTATGCAAGAGACTATTATTTCTAAATCATTACCACAATCTCTACATATAAATTTCAACTCCCTTGGTTTCAACCCCAATATTTGGCTTCAAAGTTGAAGTACTCAATGTGTTATTAGCCAAAATGTTTAACCATGACTTTGCATTTAGATATCACATGACACCTTGTTGTCATGAATGAAAAGTTAATAATGTTTATATATTGGTATGGTGTAGACTAGTTATGCCCTCACATAACCATAATTTAGATAACCTCACAAAATTCTTTCCCAAGTCTAGGTTTTGAGTTACTAGGTATGATTTTGCGTTATTTATTTTAATTACCATTTTGGGGTCAAATTCATCTCTAAATATTAATAGTTTGTAAATTTAAGAAAGGTGACTCAATCTCATAGGTATTTTAATTGGTAAATTTAATAATTATCTCAAAGGTATTCTGTGGGTGTTAAAAATTAAGCAGTAAAATCCCTATGACACAATTCAATCATGTTTAAATGTTTAATATGTTTAATAATATTTTATAATTGTTTAAATGTTTATTATGTTAAAATAATAATATTAAAATAATTTTCTCATGTGCTTCAAAATTAGGGTGAATTTTATCTTTTTCTCTTTCCATTATTTTATCTCCCTTTTGAAGGCCAAAAAACATTCATTGACTATTAGGTTAATTGAGGCACTAGTGGTGGAAGCATTGACCCCATTTTTCATTGTCATTTCTGCATGTGCTTCTTTTCAAGTATTTAATCTAATATGTAATGTATTTTTTACTGTATCTAAAATGTGTGATTTTTTTGGCTTCACATGAACCTTTTATTCATTGTTTACTGCTTTAAGTTAATAAATTGGTGAGATTATGATAGACTTAAGGTTTATTATGAAATGGTTGAGATAATGAAATGGAAATGATTAGGATTTTTAATGCTTAATTATATTCAATAGAAACCCAAATGGTGAATGTGAGGGAAAATTAGACATTTTTTATTAACTATAAACAAATATTCATAGTAAAAAAGTGTCATGATGCAAGAGGGTTTCAATGGTTCCACCATCTCTATCCCATCACATCATTTGTCTATTGGCTCTGTTCAAATACTATGAATTATTTCTATTTTAGACTGAGTTAAAAAGTCATTTTTGGCTTGATTATTATTTGAGTTGAATTATTTCCATTTTAGATTGAGTTGAAAAGTCATTTTTTGGGGTGGTGATTTTTTCCCTCATAAAATTTAATGAATAATTGATTGAATAACACCTAGCATTATTATTTGTGGCGGCAAACATTTCCCTCATGCATCAATATTATTTGTTAGAGAGGTCCCATGCATCATTATATAATAAAAAATTTCATATAAAATATTTATACCTATTATATAGGAGAAGCTATTATTTAGAGAGCAGTTTTTAAGGGTGGAAAGTAGCAGGGGGCTAAAGATTTGTATGTCTACTCCTTTTTTTGGGTTTCCAACTACCATTTGCATCTAATCATTTTTTTATTTTTTTCAAAACAAAATTGTATTAAAATGCACTTAATTTCTCTCATCAACATGTATTACACATAATTTTTGTAGTCTTTAGAGCATATCAGAATATCTTCAAAGCATCTAGTACATGTCTTTTGATCACCCTGTACATATCTTCAAAGCATTATTAGACTTATTTAGATCATAATGTGTATGTATTCAAACCACACATAGAGCATATTAAAAGCAATTTTGGAGCATCTTTAGAGTGTCCTCTGAGCATTTGATCGTCAGATCTCGCTTGTCAAATCCTCAAAATTATAACAAAAAGAGTTATAAAAATTGTGTGCTGCCTTCTCAAAATTACCCCTCACTAGGATGTTTTATTTTACTCCAAATTACCCCATCCTTGAGATGTGTTCCTCTCCTCAAAATTACACCATTTGTGGGATGTTTTTTTGTACTAAAAAATGTGCTTTTCTTTGATGTAAGACATAATAACAAGGTAAAGAATCAAAAATAAATTACATACAAACTAAATGAACTAATTGCATTCATATCCTACTTAGCTTAGACTTTAACTATTAAATGTAATATAATATATAAACAAACACAAAACTGTAGGGATAGTTTGTATAACTATGATGAGCTATATGAAATTCTCATCATTTCTCCTCCACCCTTCACCTTTTACAAGTCCACTCATAAAGAAGTGGGATGACTAATCCTTAATCCAAATTTCATGAGTTAAACCTCTTACTCATATCCAAATTTTGCATTAAGGATCTCAAATATTTGATGATCAGTGCCTTGGAGTATCGAAATAAGTGCCTTTTAATGAGACATGACTATTTCATCAAAGAGAGCCATTAATTCACATTTCATTGAGGCAATGGTTTTTAAAGAGATTTCGAGTCTCATTTTCCTCACCTTTGAGCATAGAATTTTATTAAGAGCAAAGAAAACAACTATAAACTATTTTTTGAGTTTGACAAATCAAAATTTTGAGATAAGTAATAGTAAACAGTATTCTCATAGCTAAGAGTCTTAGAAGAAAATGGTTGTTACATTAGCATAATCAAAGTTTTATGCCTCAACTCTAGCATAGCCCAAAGTTACCTACCTAAGAACTAGGGAAGCAATAAAAGGTATTTACATAGATTCTTTCCTCATCTTGATTACTTAGATGACATTTTTGACCCTATTATGACCACGAAGACTAAGACCCTAAGGGAGGAAACACATGCAAGAGTGCTAAGTCAAACCAAGTCTAAAAATTTTGGTATGAGGGTTTGGACCTCAGGGTTAACCCAATACATGGTGCCAATACTTCACCCATACCTAGAATTGGTGGACTTATGTTCCCAAAACTTTTATTATGTTAATGCAATGATTCATAACGGATTGATCAAAGTAGTGATCAACCCACAAGCTATCCATGACATGTTGGGTTTACAACATGATCATTCAACTGGCTTCTGTGATATGGATCAACTAAGACATGGTTGGTCTCAAGTGCACCAAAAATAAATTTTATTAAATAAGGAACTATGTTTGGTAGAAGATATTATAAGACCTCATCCCCTACATTTCCATTTAGGCATGTTGACTCAAGAGTCGCAAGATGTATGTTTGATCCTTGACTTCATTTTTGGAGAAGATAGCGATAAAATAGTGCATGATTAGAAACTGGTAGCCCTTTTCTGAATGAGGACTATTGCGATCACACAAGTATACAAGTTCAAATTTGTAGAGCATATTGCCTAATCCTTGTGCTAGTAGCTTGCAAAGTGTAGGGTTCATCCCACTTTCAGGTATTCCTCATATTTGTTCCACCTCATTTTATATCAGAGTACCTAATTTTTCAACATAAAAGTTTGACCCTATGGGACCCAGAGGTATCATACCCTCAAAGGTTATCCATGTATCCACATGGACTCATGTATTGTCAAAGTCATTAGATGTTTATGAGTTTATTGAGTGTTTTGTAGTACCATTACTAGGGGAGTTAGATCCTGAGGGCATAAGCAACAAAATGAATGATTCCATCAGGACCATCTTGGCTAATGCCTAACACCCCTATGATTTTTTCTTTAGAGATCATCATTATTTTAATAGGGTCCATGGTTTTGGGGAAGAGTCTTTTATGCTTCCCTAGGTTTTGACCAAAAAAGTTGTGGGTCTAGAAGTGGCCTAATAATTAGTGGCTATAGATTCTAAGTTTGGAGTAGGGAGGAAGAAGAAGGCCTTCCGTGTCATCCCACTAACTAGGGGTGGTATTATAGTGGTCAAGAAGCAAGTAGAGTTTATTCTAACAAAGAAACTAGCTACATATGGGTTGGTTCTCATTCAATATTCATGGATATATGATCTAGATGCTTTCATGACTTCTTGGCTCACTAAGAATAAGGTCCTTATTTCCTTCAAGCATGAGAGCAAGAAATTATTTGAAGACAGAAGGTCTATGAAAAATGATACACCAGATGTGTATGTTGAGCTATAGGATATCCCAATTCCACCATGGGAGTCATTTTATCAACCCCTTCAAATTTATGATCTAACAAGAGTTATGACAAAAGGTTTGAGATAGGCCTTGGTTAGGGAGGGTTGGGATAAAGATAAAATATTTTCTTATTGGAAGTATAGGAAAAAAAAATGTGAATTTACTAAGAATTTTGATGACGTAGCCACAGATTAGGAATGGGAGAAATTATGGGATGAGGCTCATACTCATGCTACTCTTAATTTTATCCTGGCTATAAGTAACTTTATAGAGCTATAGAAAGAGACACAAGAGGTAAAGACATCTAAAATAGTACATACAGCTTCAAATTGGCCACCATCTATCAGTGAGTGGAAAAAACAAAGGGTGATCCAATCTACATTTGAAACCCATGTAGCTGAGCCCCCTTTAGATTCTTCCTAGGTGATATTATCTACATAAGAGGTGCTACACTCATCACAACTTGTGATAGCCCAAATGGAAATAGAAGATCCTGTAGAGAACCCTTAGAGGAAGAAATAAAAGTAGAGTGTTAGGAAGGGGACAAGGAAAAAGAGGCAACTACCACCTCGTTTATGACTCTTCCCTAATTTTATACTCAAACATTAATGCCACCTCCTTTGCATGCCTTCAAATTCTCTACCTTCTTAGCTATGCCAAGTCAAACACTAATTCCATCAAGTTCTCCATTCCCATTTACTTCCCAACCATTAAATTTACCAATCTTTTCCCCTAGGGTCTTGAAAATCCCATCTTATTCATAAGACTAACCCCAGTAGGCAATCATTATGCCTTATGGTTTACCCCATGGCTCTCCTTTCAATAGTGGTGTAGTGACCTCTCCCATGGACTTCTATAGTCAATCAGACATGACCAAGAGGGAAAGAGAGGCAAAAAGGGAGAAATAGAGGGAAAAAGAGGGTAGAGAAATGACAACACAACAAACAAGGTCACTATATGACCATGAATATCATACACTCACTATTGCTCACATGGTACCAATTTTCAAAAATACACTAGAGCAAATGCAACCTAAAGAATACACAATGAGTGCAGTAGCCATGGATATGACTCAATTTAGGCCCCAAGATAAAGTGGAGCTCATGAATGAAATTGTGTCTATGGTTACCATAAACTATCTTAATGTCTCTAACAAGCTATTGAATGCACAATTAGGCTTGCTAGAGGCATAAGTAATTGTAAGAGACATTTTATAAGAGCTCAAAGATAAGGACAAGGATATGGCCTAGATCAATAAGGATCTTAAGGAGGTGGTGTCTAAGGAAGTCATGAAGAATTTTGAAGATAAATTTAAGTCCCTATAGTAAGAGCTCAATGTAGATAAAGCCTCAATTAGCTCATTGGAACAAGAAAAGAGCCCCCTTAAGAAGAGGGTTAATGACAAAGAAGCAAAAGTTGCTTAGCTACAATAGAAGCTAAATGTTTTCAAGGTATAAAAGGGTAACTAGAAGGAAAAATTCAAGGACTCTGAGGAAGAATTGGAAAAATTAAAAGAACAGTTGTCCCAACAACCCCAATCAGCTAGAGTTATGTCCATGGTCAAGGAACTCTATATCTCTTGTTGGAAGAGAATATTAGTAGATGTGACCCACTTAAAGCCTATATTAAAATTTATATCCAAGGCTCAGACTCTATGTGTAAAAGTATACTCTTTTTTGGAGAATATCCTAGTTTTAGTTACTATTATGGTACCTAAATCAAAGTTACTGATTCAAAAGTTATATGATACATCTAATGAAACTCTACAGGTAGCCAGACTTATAAACAAGTGGGTAGTAGTAGAAAAGGTAAGTGATATTCTAAGCTACAATAAAGATACATTCAAATGCAAGAATTTACTTAACCTTTTGAAGGAAGGGGTAAAGGAGATAAAAGGGTGCATTGAAGAACTAGTCCATTTGGGACTCCCTTCTCCTTTTCCAAATGACAACATGGTGCTGATGGAAGACTAGATTAAAAATATGTTGGTCACAAAACAAAATGATCAAATAATTTTCAAGTCCCTCATTAATTCTTCAATAGTCATAGAGGTAGAGACCATTTTGATTCCAATTGAAAATTTTGAATTTTAGTTGCATTCAATGGTGGAGAACCTCCAAGCATTCTCCCACAAGGAGATGATAAAGCTAGACAGAGCTTTCCAAGAACTATAAAAGTGATAATATCTATTATAGGTAGAGTGGGCCAATTTATGGGTCATATTGTATAAGATCTAAGTGAACTACAGTAGAATAAATTTTGATAAAATTTTTATTTGATAATTTTTGAGAAGTTCTTCCATGTAGGCACGAAGTCCCTGGTTAGTCGTCATGAATTGTAGATTTAAAATTTTACATTTTATTGTATATTTGGGACACATGTATATATTTTTTTTGGATAATTATAGGTGGATATATAACATTTTGTGTCTTTAGAATTCATGGGGCCAAATTAATATTTTTTTTAAAGCCTCAAAAAGGATTTAAGACTCTAATGACAATGTACATTTCCACTTGTTTCTTTAGTGTTCTTTCAAAGAGAGTCGAATATCAAAGAGCCTCCATTAACTGTAAATCTACCACATGGAAAATAGTGATTCTCTTTGGATTCAAAGGGTCAATGGAAAATTGATGGTGCAAATCACAATGGAAAATCTAACGGCAAGTGTTAAACCTTGAAAGGGGTCTCTTTTATTAAAGAGTAGAAAAGCTTTGAGACTCAAATAAAGTATATGATGCCACTTGTCACTTCGATTATCTTTTAAGGGAAAGTGAATATCAAAAGGAATATTTTAGCAAAAATATAATGTGTCAACATAGTGGGCCTCAAAGACTAAAAGAGTTTAGGATCTAGTTTTTGAATCATTTTTTGCTTTAACAAATGCCTCCCCTGAGAGGTTGAATTGGGTATTCTGTGTAATTTTCCTTATGTACTTTATTGTCCTATAAAAATATGAAGAGAGAGTGGTGTTTTGTGTAATTATAATCTTATTATAATTATTTATTCTAATTTTATGTTATAAGACTTTTGTTTGTTTTGCATAAATACTAAAATTGTTAATTATTTGGTAAGAACACTATTGCACAATATTGGAAATTTCTTTCGAGATATCTCTTAGGAGATACCTTTAACATGCACATGATTGGAATTTTATTTCAAGATATCTCCTAGGAGATACCCATAAGGGATTTATAATACCTTCCATGTTGATTTCAAAGGTATTATATATAACCATGACAATTTTTTATTTGGCAAGAACAGTGATGCACATTATTGGAATTTTCTTTCGAGATATCTCTTAGGAGATACCTTGAATATGCACATGATTGGAATTTTATTTCAAGGTGTCTCCTAGGATATACATCAAATTACCTTTGAATACCTTCCATGTTCATTTAAAATATCCTTATAAGGGATTAGATTTAGACATGACAAAGTTTTATTTTGCAAGAACACTGATGCACACTATTGCAATTTTCTTTCAAGATATCTCTTAGGAGATACCTTGAACATGCAAATGATTGGAATTTTATTTCAAGGTACCTCCTAGGAGATACCTATAAGGGAAATGTAATACCTTCCATGTTTATTGAAAATCTCCTTGAAAAGTATTAGATATAACCATGACAAATTTTTATTTGTTAGGAACACTGATGCACACTATTAGAATTTTCCTTAGAGATATCTCCTAGGAGATACCTTAAACATGCACATGATTAGAATTTTATTTCAAGGTATCTCATAGAATATACATCAAAGGGCCTTGTAATACCTTCCATGCTAATTTTAAAGTTCCTTTCAAAGTGTTTGATATAACCATGACAACTTTCTATTGGGTTCATAACCCTGATGCACATTATTGAAATTTTATTTTGAGATATATCCTACGATATACCTTGAACATGAACATGATTGGAATTTTAATTAAGGGTATTTATAAGGAGATACCTTGAATGTCCTTAGAATAACTTCCATGTGGATTTAAAATTTACTTATAATGGCTTTGATATAACCATGATAATTTTTTAGTTGGAAAGAACACTGATGCACACTATTGGAATTTTCTTTCAATATATTTCCTAGGAGATACCTTGAACATCCACATGATTGGAATTTTCTTTCAAGGTGTCAAGTGGTACAACATTGTAGTAGTTTTAAGGCAGAAAAACTCATATGTATTTCTTAAGGATGATTTTAGGGCATGGGACCCCAATATTGTTATTACAAGGCACTTCTTCAAACTCAAAAAAGATGTGGCTATGGAATATAAGAACCAAGAAGAGGTGCATGAATTTATTTACATGTATGTAATGAATGATAAAGTAGTCCTAAAAAATGTGATAAATAATAATATCAAACTAGAAATGCAGATTGACAAAGAGAATAAGAAAGATGATATTATGAATTCCCAACTCCCACCAACTCATGGGAGCATGTTTAATGCTGACTATGAGGAAGAAAAAGAGGAAGAGGAAGAATAAAATGCTCCTCTCATTAGTAAAAATCCATGCAAACCTAAACTATAGGTTACTAAAAGTGGACAAAGCCTACCCCTAAGCTCTAAGAAAGGGGACGCTAATAGACAACCTGGCCTCTCTCAATGTATTACACTTATCTCTACATCTACTGAGGAAGCTACTACATAAAGCTTGGTTCAACTGAATCAAGATGTCATTGACTTCAAGGAATCTCAATAGGGAATTGAGTTATCAATGGAAGAACTATAGTCATTGGATGGTATGAATATAGAGAAACTTTACAGAAGGAAAAATTCTACTAGAACTAACATGAAAGGAGTAGGGACTTAGACTTATATAAAGTGATGAAGAAGAGTCACAAAGATGGAATCCAACGAGCCAAAGTGGTCATGAAATTTGAC
The DNA here is from genome assembly GCA_037957365.1 of Torreya grandis. NCBI lineage: Eukaryota > Viridiplantae > Streptophyta > Pinopsida > Cupressales > Taxaceae > Torreya > Torreya grandis. Next base: position 768,680 of record JARHVA010006696.1, on the reverse strand, counting down.
TAAGCAATGCCTTACACTTGCATTTTAGCCATTTGCTTGTATTTGGGTTCCTTTTTTGGGCCCACGTAAACTTTTCTTAGGCATTTTTAAGCCTATAAATAGGGGTTTGCCCCTCATTTGTAACCTAAAAATAGTTCTTACCATAATTAATAAAAGGAGCCAAATAATTTGAGAGTTTATCTATAGTGTTATCTTGTGTGTGTTCTATGATATTTTAATATCACAGTTTTAGATGGGTAATAGTTTCTTTTTTGAAAGCTAATTTGGTAATCATACACATTATATGCATCTGTTAGCTTGAGTTTAATACTAGCTTGACTAATTTGATAGTATACTTTCTCTATTTTATTCTCATTTAGAATTGAATTTGTCATGTAATTTATTGTGGGTGAATAATTTTCATGAAAAGTATATTGTAAGACATATGCATTTCCTTCCTCTTAATCTTAAACTACATTTATTTAGCTTTGAGCATTACGCTAGAATTCGTAGATGATAGTTTCATGTGTTTTTGTCTCAAAAGTTAGCAAAATTGGTATCTTTGATCATCTTGAGTAAAATCTCTTTTCTTCCCTACCCTAATCACTATTGGATCCACACATGAATTACTTTAGCTTAGTTCATGTATTAAATATCCATTGTTAATTTACATTTTGGGCAACAATAGGAAAAGATTGAAATAAATTTATAAATATTAGTAAGAATAAATGTCACTACATAAAGATATGATGTCCCTAACATAGGTTCTATTAGCACACTTTCAAAGTTGTGATCACATCTCTATTATTTTTGTTATTTCCAGCAGCAGTTGTATAAACTACTCCAAGCCCAAGTCTTCTAAGACTTAAAATTGAGTTTCTTACTTTTCCCTTGGTACCTAGTGACACATGAAGAATAATAAGTACATAAAATATCCAAATAAATCATCCTTTAAGAAATAAATCTAGTGTCCTTGAGATACCTACAGACTTGCTTTCAAGTCAAAATATGTAATAATTAGGGGTCTAACAGTCTTAAGACCTTTTCTAGGCTTGTGAAGGATATTTGGACCATCAAATGCATGAATTATTGAGATGAATAACCTCAATATAGAGATCAATAAGGATACATGTGAGGTTCAAATATGGATAAAGAAACACAAATGTACATCTACAGTTAGCTTCAAGAGCATTGCTATAGTCAAGTGGGTGAACCATGCTTAACAAATACTTCAAAGGTATAAAATTTAAAGTAGGGTAATGATATTTTTAATAGATCATAATATATAGATAAACTCATTGGTACCTTGTGTATTGTGAAAACTCCCAAAGCATCTTTATACCCAGTCATAGTTCATACAAAGGATATCACATCATGCATAGTGGTCTATATAGGATAGATTTAATTTCATAATGAAATAATGGTGAACATGTGAAGAAGATAACAGTCTAAAAGGAATTCATTAAGTTTTAGACTTTGGAGGAGACCTTAAGGAGCCAAACTTAGTTAAATATTCATTTCCATGAAATCTTCACCTACAACTGCTTAAAGGATTCAAAAAATATGTTGGCAGTCAAGACATTGAAGAAATAAGGTCTTGTATATTTGCAAAGTTTATAGGAACTTTATATGTATGAATAGTTATGTTGATATTAAAATTAATAATTGATTTGAAGTATTAATCATATATTCAGAGGAGGTAGCCTCATAACCAGAGGTCTAGTATAGACACAAGAATCCCACAGCCTTAAAATCATTCCAATGTTAGTCTAGATATGAATTAGATCTAAGTAGTCTAATTTCATTGGGTTATATTTGGTTGGCTAACATAAATCAAAGGAGATATGTTGGTCTTTATTTTTTCAATGGAACTTTCTTTTATGCCCTACCTTAAACCCTCCTTTTAAATTTTTTTAACATGAATCACTTTAGATTAATGCTCTTTATGTATATCCATTTAATTGTTTAAGATTTTGGGTTTATATTGGCAAATACAATGTAATTTACATCATAACAAATTTAGTTAGATTGTGTTACTACCATATTCTTGTTGTCCCTATAGCAGGGTCTATTTACAAACTAAAAGGTGGTAAGTTGTAAACACATATCTCTCCATCAAAATTAAGGGAAGCCCCAAGGTGTCAATACCATATTCATGTTGTCTCTATAATTTAAAATTGTTATTTTGATATTTACATTATATCCTTGACACAAACACATATCAACAGTCTAGAAGGACCTAAGGATGAATTTGAATATTCCCAACCTACTATTTCCTATCATGAACTTTTAGGTATTAATACTCCTCCAAATATTAAGGTGGTCTAATTCCTCAATAAATATAAGTAAAATATATTTATTTACTTTGAGAGTACACACAAATTCATCAATAGTAAGTTGTCTACTCAAATGAACTATTTCATTTACCGAGATCTAAAATTTCAAATCCTAATTACAGGTGGGGGTATAGTCAATTGTTTTAGTAAATGCCATAGTATAAATTTATGGGATACTATCTATTATATTATCTAATGTTTTCTATTATCCTGAATGGGGATAGCATTTTTTTTATTGTAATGGCTCAACACTTTATGAATAATTATGATGAATTTTGAGTAACTATTCATGTTCTTTTATTTAGAAGGAATGAAATTTGAACTACATGGTTTATTGGATAAATCTACGTAATTGGTTAGTTTTCACTAGATGATTAAGACGATCAAAGAATGTGAAAAGTAATTATTGTGTGACTATTTTACATAGAATTTAAACCAAATAAAGATTCTAATAATATTGATTTACAACTGGTGCAGTCTACCCATTTTTGGTCTTATACACCCACTTAACTCTTTTGAACTATTTTTCTTTTGGAAGGTCAACCAATTCTCAAGTCTAATTTCTCTCTATGGTAGAAAAAATAGAATGTGCAGGCCTAGGAGGGAAACAACTAATAAGACTAAGTAAACCAAAATATTGAGACTATGGGGATAATCCATACCAAATAATAGTGCTAAAATGCTCAAAATAAACATGCAAGAAGAGATGAAATAGTGGAGGGTAGAGTTATAGCAATAACACATAAAATTAGCATATATTAAATTCACCTAAAATATAATTACATATTATTTACAATGCATAAACTTGTAAAGCTATGTTTGTTTAAAAGACTCATAATAGTAGAATTTTCATTCCCATGCTTGAAATTTTCCATTTCAGGATTCAAATTTTCCATGTGGGGATTAAAATTCTGATTTTCATCATCAAGTTCTAGCATCCAATTTTACTATAGAAAACTTGTACAGTGACAACTATTCACAAGACTCATAATAGCAGAACTTCCATTTTTAATGTTTCAAATTTTCCATGTTGGGCTTCAAATTTTTCATGCTGGGCTTCAAATTTTCTATGTTGGGCTTCAAAATTTCCATGCTAAGAGTCAAAATCCTTTTTTTATCATCAAAATATTTACCATCCAATTTTACAATAGCATAATCTCCAGCTCCATAATGATGTCGTGCCTATCCAAATTTCCTTAAAATTAAAACTCTTTCGTATGTAAAAAATATACTTACTAAAAGAGTAATTATTGAATATAAAATACAATCTCTCAAAAGAATAAAATCACCATTAATATTGTGGAGTGAAGGCTCATTGCATCTAAAATCACCCTACCATTATTATAGGGTGATATTCACATGTATTTTTATATCAATCCATGAATAAGCCAAACTTAGTTCAAACTCAATTTTATTTTATTTCATGCTTTGGCCTTTACAATTTCATAAAAAACTAATTTCAAAACATATTAAATAGTCTACAGTCTATTTATATGTAAAAAAATAGGTCACTCCTACATGATGACATTCCAGTCCAGAATAAAGCCTTTATTAAATTATAAAATGTACCATCATTGACACCTTGGCACAATATGATTCATACAAATTCACCATTTTAATCTCTATCACATTACTTTAACATGATCTTGACATTGACCTAAGGACAAGATTAATTTCTCAAATAGCACCATTTTAATCTCATTAATTTAACATGATAAAAAATTACTTAGAAAATGATTTATATCTTATGATGTGACTATTGGAGATTTTTTCCACCAATGAGACTACTAAAATAGGATTTTGACATCCAAAGGGAACATAAAATATATTGACCTTCCTAAAGTATTAATTTCTATGAACATATAAATCATGTCAGGTGAATCTCACCATATCTAATTTAATCTCACATATTAAACACGTATATTTAATTACTAATCTATGATATAATAACTCTACTTAAATTATATGGTCAATAGTCTCACCATATTCCAAGTGGAAAGAGAATTTAGACATCAATGGGTCCTTGTCAGGTTATAAATTTGTCCTTTTGGGTGGTTTGGATGATTAACTATAATTTTTTAAATTTGAAACTATTAAATATATTAGTTATTATGATTATTTGATTATAATTATTTAAAAAAATTATCTTGAATCATCCTAACACTCATCATTTGGGTCCCTATTTGTTTTACACATAAAATAAGTAATAAATAAATAGTAATCAATATCAGTAAACACTAAACAATTGTAGTAAACTCCATCATTTCATTATTTTATACATCATTTTATATTATCTTAAGTTTTTTATTATCATGGATGGGGCTAACATTTTTTTGGATTTTAATGGCTAACCCTTTATACACAATTGAGATGAATTTTGATTAACTATTCATGATCCTTAATTAATAAGGAAGAACATTTAAACTGCATGGGTTATTGGATAAATCTATGCAATTGATTAGTTTTCACCAGATGATGAAGATCATCAAAAAAGATTCAATGTAATTATCGTGTGATTATTTTCCATAGAATTTAAACCAAACAAGGAATCTACCCATATTGAACTACAACTAATTGAGTCTACCTATTTTTGTCTTATACACCCATTTGACTCCTTTCAGTTATTTTCCTTTTGTACCAAGTTTTACAATAAGGCTCACTACTATCTAGGCCAACTTAGGGCCTCCTTGAGATCAACACACATTCTTAAAAATTGTACTATTTTTATTAAAAATTGATTTAAGTATATATATGTAGTATACTTAGAATTATATTTTTTTATAAAATTTTAGTGTTACAATTTGAAAACCCTATTTTTTAAAACAATAGTTATGTGCTCACTCTTTCAATCTCCTCTCTTGTACTTGAAATGTATCTCTTATGAGTTACCTTGAAGTGGAAATCCACTCTTGTGCTTCAAAGGTATCTCCTAGGAGATACCTTGAAGTATTATAAGGGCCTTCAAAATATGACCCAATAATGCTTTTCTTCACACTTAGAATAAATTAGAAGACTTCAATTGTAGTTAAAATAATTACAGTTTCCCTTTTAATGCAAGTTTTAGGCTTATGGGGCTTTAATGGTGAATCTAATTGGGATTTAGGCTCACTCATGCCTCAAGATCTGATATCCTATGTGGCCTTCATTCAGCTATCTTCTCACAAAAAAAACATATTTTTTAAAGGGTTAACCAACCACTAGCCTTGGGATTCTTCTTTTATTTCACAACATTGGATTAAGATCCATGGATTCAATGCGAGCTGTTGATTGTAATCTTGATCCTTTACTTTCATTGGCCACTAAAATTCATTAAGATTTGTTATTACATCACACGTCAAGATTTTGGGACTCTTTTTTGTCTATGCTATAGATTTAGGTTAAATTAAATTTGATGGTCTCACTACCAACAAAGACGTGCTTGCAAACATCAAATGATGTTAGAATGAATGTCTAATTTAAGTTTGTCATGTTTCTGTCATCAAACACAAAAATGCCACTTGACATTCTTTCAAGGCCTCCTAGGATCACAGACTTCACATGCTTTATTAGATTAAAAGAGTGACATCTATCAGATCTTGTAAAGACCCTGATCATTAATCAGGTGGGCCCCCTCTTATTCCCTCCTCATGACCATATGTTTTTGTAAATGAAATTCCACTTGTTCCTTGCAGGAGAAATCCACTTTCATAAGATACTTATGTAAAGGCCTCCCCAAGACCACTACATGTCTCTCTCCTAGTAGAGGGTAATACATTAGATTTTGAAATAAAAAATTTTAAGACCTCCTATCTCTTTAGTTTTGTGTTATATATTACGATCAACTCTGTGAAAATCCTTAAAAGATAGGATCACTAAAAGTTGAACCAATGTCTAATCAATCATCTCACACCTAAATTGCACATACTTCTTAATTTGTAATTAACATATATTTAATTTGAGTATAATTTCCCACGAAATATAAAATATTGAATATTACATAAATTATAATATTCAAAAATAAATATTACAAGTGTGTGTGTGTGTGTGTGTGTGTGTGTGTGTGTTCAATATAATATGTTTTACTTTATAGTTTTAAATTTTACTAAAAAATTCCCCTTATTTTTCTTCTTACATATTTGATAAACGTAACTAAATAAATACCCTAATGAACTAAACTCGAACAAAATCATATTTATCATACACACACACACACACACACACACACACACACACACACACACACACACACACACACACACACACACACACACACACACACACACACACACACACACACACACACACACACACACACACACACACACACACACACTCACTCACTCATAAAATAACCTTCATAATTATCATATTCAAAATAATTTTCTTAATTCATAAGCTTTAGACAAGATGGAAAAAGAAATAAAAATATATATTTCTATCACTTATAATGACTTTCTTCGAGACATTCAAATTTGAGTGGTAAAAGATTAGATGATTACATTATAATAAAAGTGGAGTTCAGTCCATGTGTTTTGTTTTTATTAGGGGGAGTGATATTGTGCACATGTCGTATTTTGAGCAACATTATTTTGGACCAATTAATAGGGCATAAAATAAATAATTCATCAAAATTTCTCATAAAAATGTGGAGATTATTATTGTACATGAATAGTTTATGATTAAATATATGCATAGTGGTGTAAGCATTTTTTTGGTATGGGAAGTAAATTAGGGAAGATTTTTCTCTATTAGGATTTTGTATTTTTGTATTAGTTTATTCTATCTTTTTAAACCTACATTACCATAATATTGTTGTATGATTATTTAGGCCTTTTTTGAATTATTTTTGACATTAACCTTACTTTTTAAGTGAGTTTAGGTTATACAAATGAATTTTAACTAGTTAGTTTCATCTATTATTACAATTGATAAGGAACACGACACAAAAAAAAGTTTATAAATTTGTATTGAATGTTTACGACAATGTAAGGATTATGTTAGTCTCCCTAAATATATAGATGTGCTCTTAATGGATAATGTTGAATATGTATGAATCCTATTACCTTGTCACATATTATGTACATTATATTCCCATGAGAATGCACTCAATGTTGGAAGGGATTTGTAATATTACTGGAGGGTTTCTTATATTCTCCTTCAAGGAGTCTTTAAATGTATAAGTTTTGTTTACCAAGTCTAGCTGTTAGTTCATCCATAGCAATTTGATTATTTTTCACATTGGACTTCAAATTTTAAAGTCACCAAGAAAACCTCACTCAAATTTCCCATTTGGTTTGTGTTTCCTAGGTTTTTGGTCCCTCTGTCACTTTACTAGAATAAATAGTTCAACCAATTATTCATGTGATATGTGATGAGATAGAATAATTTTAAATGGATAAATGAAAAAAATAAACATGTATTGAATTTGAGATCATAAAATCCATAAAAATGTCTTGATATTTGAATGGGCACTAACAATTTCGTTAAAAATGTCACTTATATTAACATGCCAAATAATTTTTGCCCTTGTCAATCCAATAGGCATAAAATTTGTTGTAGTCATAGTTAGAGATCTCAATGAAGAGATACCTTATACTATGTAGCCTTAAGAATTATACAATGGAAATAAATAAGGAAATAAAAATTTAAATTAAATAACTTAACTCTATTATTATATTTAAATGGATATAAATACATATTTCACACACATGATAATAACTCAACTCTACATGATCTCAAATGAGATGTGTTTACAACACTAAATCATTAGATTTATAGCTAATAACTGGTAGTATTTACATGTATATCTTCATCTTATAATACTCACTTTGATCTCTATCCTTAAAATCATTGATTATAAGGATCACGTGTAAGGTCATGTTTACATAGGTATAAGACCACCTACTAACAATAATTCTTAATAACCCACTTTCATCATTAAATATATTGGAGTAATCACTAGCTTAGGTTATCTATACTTAGGTCTATTTGAGGTTTACTTTTTATTTAATGTTTGTATATGGTTGGACCTTTTTCCAATAAATTTTTTATTACTATTTTTGGAATGGATAACCCATCTCTCTCTCCTATTTATAGGCACTCTAATAATTCATCTAGTAATGCATTTATGTATAATAGATAGTTTATTATTTATGTGCAACATTGAAGCTTTTATGGATGTGGTAATGGATTCTTTGAGATCCTTCTCGAAGAGTTTTCATAACTCTATCATGGTATCAAGGCATATACCTACCACTAATATAGTTTTCTCCCACCATAGACTGTATGGATATGATTTCTAAAATTTGAATCCTAGAATGGTTAGCTAACAATCCCAAATTTCATCTCATACTAGTTAGAATGATTTTATATCAGGACGTGTAACTCTTTTGGTATCTTTAACAATAGTGTAGTGGTCTTTTTTCATCATCTTTACACCTATACAATTTTACACTCATTTGAGATGATCCGAAATAGAAAATAAAATATAATAAAATTTTTCTGCCTCTTGTAAAGATTCAAACTAGATTAGGGTTTCATCTTCTAAGTCCATATAAATAGATTTATTCAAATCCAACAATAAAGATAAATGATATTTTGAGTTTTTATAGGCATTACATGGTATTTTCATCATTGGATATGGATATACAACTTATGAATCATTTTTCATTGTACTTTCTCTTAGAGGAGTCCTCTTAAAGTTATTTTTCACCCATTTTGACAACCTACACCTAGTTTATTTCAATGAAATTACTGAAATTATTTTTTTCAAGATTTTGTCTAGATTCATGCACCCTCCCTCACACGTGTGAGTATTTATAGGTTTCTTTTATCTTTTTCTAAATTGAAAAGTGGTTTAAATGTAAATTTTGAAAATAAGTTCTCAAACTAAGTAATAGGTAAAGTGGTAAATCATTTTTTAGTATACTATTATCACATAAGACATCTTGAGATAAAATCCCACTACCCACATTTTAATGAAGTGGTAAATAATATATTTGATCTTTAGTGTAATTAAATTTTGTGTAATATTATTTAATATGGGCCATTAATGAAATAAAATGGGAATTACAATAACTTTTGATCAATATCTCACTTTTGAGTGTCATTTTTTGTAAAAATGCATTTTTCCCCATGTCCATTACATTGGTCCTATTTGAATTTTAATTACAATAAAATATAAAGTGTTAAATTTTAGGAGAGATAATACAAAAACCATGAGGTTTTTGATATTTCATCATTGTCTACATTCATGTATATATGGGGATTTTCTTTTTCATCTATACTTTTCACTATCTTGGACATATTTTCAACTGAGTCTAATGTCCCTTTGCATGTGATTTGTATGTTTTCATTTTTTAGTAGTTGTTCATTTTAGGTATGTTTTTGTAAATATGATGGATTTTTTAATCCATTTTCCACACACTTCCATCATCCCATGACATCCTCTATTCTAGTTTGTACATTGGTACTTTGCCACAACTTGTAGTTTAAGTCATGGCTCTATAAAGGCCCATCTCATAGCACCTTGCCTTATTCTATTGAGACACATTTTTTCCATATTTTTTTTTGATAATCTCTAATGATACTTGATGAATTAGTTGATAGGTCAATAGTACCCTTGTTTGGAGCTATTTTGGTGAAGCCTCTTCTCTTCCTTATTTTCATTTGGTGTTTTTATGTATGGGATATATTGTAGTCGCATTGAATTATAAAGTTCTATAGGTTGTTTGATTTTAAAACCTAATCTAACTTAATGTATGTGTACCTTAGATTTTTAACCCTTTACTATTTAATTTTTCAGTCTCTCTCATCACCACCATGGCCATCTTCTTAAGAGATCTTATCTATATTTTCAACACCACTTTTTCAAGGGTTGAAAGTCTCTCAAATCTTGAAGTGTAGATATTATGTTGAATCTTGGTGTCAACCTATCTTATTAAACAATCTCTTAAATCTATATGATATGGATTTATTCTAGTGCATATAATGTCAAATTGTTTGATGTTGGAATTATAGATTCGACCCAATCGTACAAACCCTTTTCATCCACCACACCCATTTAACTTTATGTGAGCATGCAGACAAATTTTTTGATGTTACTCCACCCAATCAATAGTATGGGAGGGTGTGTTGTAGATCATGATTCTTAGGTGGTGAGTGTTCCTTACACCAAGTAGTACTATTTTGCACTTTTGACACCACTAATAGTCTTTTTGATTGAATTTAATATAGTAAATCCTAGTATCATTTGTATTTCTGATCATGTAGTGGATTAAGACCACTCATGTAGATTGAGTTCCTTTTTGACTTATTAGTACTTGTAGTTTGGACTAATTCAACATCATATTTTGGGGGGGTGTATAAATACTACTTATTTATGTGTTGAGTTTCCTTTGCACCATCTTCTTGTAGTACACTTTTTCACTTTTGACTACCTCTTTGGGTGTTGAGTGTCCCTTGTGTACCTACTTCGATGATGGGTTTTCAACCCATCCAGTATAGTCTTTGACAACACATTCCTTCTGCTTTTTGCTCCTTTTTTATTTTTAGCTCTTTATTTAGTAGTGTTTTTCTTTACGCTTGTACATTTTGTAATTTTTTTTAGTGTTTTATAGATTCCTCTTTTGTACATTAGTATCTTATTCACGCACTTTGTTTTTCATACTCCATATGAGAACTATTATGTCTTAATGGCATTATTGGTGATTTTTTTATAGTGAAACTAGTATGCCATTCCCACTAGTGTTTATGCCCACTTCTCACCATTATCAATCAACTTATTTATAGACTTTCATTCCCATATTCTTTAAATTCATAATTGATTTATGGATTTTAGACAATGATTCCTTAGTTCATCATTATAATCAGTATTATAGAGTTTAG
>JARHVA010006696.1:712500-750000 GCA_037957365.1 Torreya grandis | reverse complement strand
CGGCTGGCAACTCAACCAAATCCCACATTTAGTTCTTTTCTAAGGAATCAATTTCCTCATTCATACCATGCTCCCACTATTTCTTGGATTTTACCTGCATTGCCTCTTCAAAACTTCCTGGTTTTCCACCATCATTGAGCAATAAGTAGTATAAAGAAGGGGAATAAAAAATTTGAGGCTTACTTACCCTTTCGAACCTCCTCATGGGTGTTTGAGACTCATTAACAGCTTGTTGTCCGCCCAAATTTTGTTCTAACAGTGACCGATCCCAGTCATCTCTCAGTCTACACCCGACCGATGTCAGTTCCACCTGACTGACCTGACCGATGTCGGTTCTCACCTGACTGACATCAGTTTCCATCTACCTAACATCATCAACTTCAGTCTTCACCTAACCAATGTCGGTTCCTACCTAATCGACATCATTCTCTGCCTGACCGACATCGGTATGTATGTTTTCCTATGAGTGATGATTTTTACCTGCGAGATCATTTTGGAACATAACTAATTCCAAATCAACATTGCCCTACTCAGTATTATTCATCCTCTTAAGCTGATCACTATCCATCACCTTCTCATTAAAAAACAAGGATTTCCATTTCTTAAATGTGTCAAAAACATCAGATTTCCTCTTTATGCAATAAACCCATACCTTTCTTGTAGCATCATCAATGAAAGAAACATAATACTGTGATCCTCCAATAGAAGCTCCCTGAGCTAGTCTCCACATGTTTGTGTGAATGAGCTCCAACTTTTGCTTCTTCTTTGTTGACCCAGTTTTGAGAAATCTCACTTTCTTCTATTTCCCAAAAATACAATGCTCACATAAATCTAGATCTATCAAATCTTAAAGCTTACCTTTTGACTTAAGAACATCCATTCCCTTCTCACTCACGTGACCAAGCCTACAGTTCCACATCTTTGCATCTACATCTGAAGTAGATAAAATAGAAGGAGAATCAGTAATACAAGTAGATAGATAAAGTGTACCTACTTTCTTACCTCTAGCTAAAACAAGTGCACCCTTGGAAACTTTCCAAGATTGAGCTATGAGAGTTACTGTGCAACCCTCATCACCCAAATTTATTGCAAAAATCAAATTCCTCTCCAGGATGGGTACATGCATGACATCCTTCAACACCCATGTGTTGCCATTCTGTAATTTCAGCTACACTTTTCCTTTGCCAATAATTTAACAAGGCTCACCATCCCCTAAATAATTTTTTCCAAAGTCTCCATGGACATAATCATGAAAATATTCTCTATTTGGGGTTGCATGGAAAGAAGCACCAAAATCTAAAACCCATTATTCTACCTGACTATCCAAAGAAAAAATAAGAGCATCTTGTGCAATAATACGCACATAATTTGCTTCTTTATTACCTTCATGCTGATCTTCTTTCAACCAACAATCTTTCTTTGCATGTCCTTTCTTTCCACAATTCCAGTAGGTTATACTTCCATTTATGGATTTGGATCTACTTCCCATCTTTGACCTTGATTTCCCTTGCTTTCCCTTCTCTCTTTGCTTTCCCCTGCTTTCAACACTTAAAGCATTACCTGATGTTTCCCCTGTGCTTTTCCTATTAATTTCTTCATTCAAGATTACACTAACAACATCATCAACTTTCAAGATATTTGAAGCAGATGTAGTATTACTAACTGCCATTACCAAGCTATCCCAACTTTTAGGTAAAGAGCATAAGATTAAGAGAGCCTTAATTTCATCATCAAAAACTATTTTGACTGAATTTAACTGATTTACTAATCTATGGAAATCACTAAGATGACTATATACTGATCCACCTTCCTGCATTTGCAAATTAAATAATTGCTTCATAAGAAATACCTTATTCAATGCTGAGGGTTTTTCATATAAATTTGCAAAAGTATCCATTAACTCTACCATTGTCTTTGCTTGTGATAAGTTGGAAATCACAGACGATGCTAGGATCAACCTTATAGATCCAAGAGCCTTTCTATCAAGAACATTCCATTCTTCATCTTGCATATCTGTGGGCTTACTTGAAACCCCACCCAATGATAAGTATAGATCTTTCTGATACAGATAATATTCTATCTGCATCCTCCATAATTGATAATTATTGCCATTGAATTTCTCTATTGTTAGTTTACTTTCTTCTACCATTGCTTTACTCCCACTCAAATAGAAACCCCTGTGAGTGAACCTATAATCAACAAACACTAACACACTATGATACCACTTGTTAGTGAACCAAGATCTGATACCACTTGTTAGGATCCTAGTTCTGATACCAACTTGTTAGTTAACCAAGCTTTGATACCAATTGTTAGGATCCTGTAGATCTGATACCACTTGTTAATGTCCCTAGCTCTGATACCAATTGTTAGGACCTCCTTAGAGTAAAATTGATTACTTTTGTATAAGCAACTAAACATAGAATTAAACCAGAAGTAATACGTAACTAAAAATCAGAAACAACACAGAATAAGAGATACGAGAAATAACCAATCTTGTATTAAACTCTTCTAGAAGGAAATACAATGAAGAAATCTCACTCTTCCCACACCTCTTGGGTGTAGAGTAATTCTCCCTCAAGAGTTCTCTTTCTCTCAATTACAATCACAATCAACTCAACACTGAGTTGTTGTTCCCTCCAGTGACAATCAGCCCAATGGTTGTTGTTGCCTACCTTCCAAGTGACAATCAACTCAACCATTTTTGCCTACTCTTCTAAGTGACAATCAACTCAACCGTTGTTGCCTACTCTAAATAAAATACAGCCCCATGGGTCTCTTAAATAAAACCCAAGCAAACAATAATTAGAAACATAGACTCAAGAGTAAAATTAGTATTTACATGCAAACTGACTATTCGTCTAAAATTAAAATAGTTCTGGAAACACATAGGTGACCGATGCTGGTCTCTTTCTGTCTGAAGATGATCAATGTCAATCGATGCATAACCAATGTCAGCAAATGTCGGTCGACCCCTGACCGATGTTGGTAGGTTCTAATCGACGTCAGTTATTGTGTAACCCAACAACCTCCACATTTGCACATTCAATGAAGCTTTTAGCTCCACAACTCAACATAAAAGATTCCAGATATGCTTGCTAATTATTCATGACAATTTGTGATATGTAGTCCCATGAACATGCTAGCCTAAACTTACTTTTGAATAGTTTATGAATTATAATTCCTTTATTTCAAAAAGTGATGTTTTGCATGATGAAAGTTATTAAATCCTTCAATTGTCTATGTAGTATTTTTTATAAGGACAATGATATTTATCCATACTTAGCATTAAGGGGGAGTGTTAGAACATTTACATCTAAGTAGGCTTATATTGTCCTTTAGCCTTGGTATAATAATAATAATAATAATAATAATAATAATAATAATAATAATAATAATAATAATTATTATTATTATTATTATTATTATTATTAGGTGAAAACCTCATGAAAATAAAAATAAATTTGTCTATTTAATAATAACCCAATTTTTTAAATGGGTTTTCAGAATGGATGGACATGTTATTTCACAATGGTCACTTCCATTTTTGAATATTGTAAATAGGGTCTTACCCTTATTGTAAATTAAATTTAAACTTGATATATTTTTAGGGAAAAAAGAGTTTTGTGAATCTAATGGAGAAGAAGTGAGATCAAGAAGAATTTATGTTGGGGTTTTATTGGTTTCTAAATAATGAATACTATTTTAGTTGGTTTCTAACCTATTTGAGGTTTTCCCACTGTAACTCTATGTCAAACATTGATCTGCATACTCCATTTATGCTTTGTTAATTATTATACAACCTACATTTCCTATGCATTTCATATTACATTCATGGAATTTGTCATAATATCTTTCCACTTCAACTTGTCATAAGTTTTTTCTAAAATATTTCCATCCTTAGTTATGTTAATAAAAAGTATCCCACCTAATATTTGACTTATATTATATTTTAATATACATGTGTAATATACTACACATAGATACTCTCAATTTGTTCACCTACTCACTGATTTATGTCACTAGTATACTTAGAAAAAAAAATCCTTCAACACTTTTCCTTCAGTCAATTATGATATCACATAATTTTGAAACACCTTGTGGACTTGACCTATAATCAATTTAAAATGGTGTCCATTTTAAACTCCTATTAACTTTATTTTTTTCCCAAAATTCATCTTGTGCTAGAATTGAATCATACATTCATAGATTCCCTTTATTCATACATTCCAATAGATTAACCAAAATTTTGTTTACTATCTCTACTATCCATATAGATTAGTATGATTCATTGAAGTGAAATGTATCTCAGTATTATAATTATTTCACATCTCCTCAAAAAATTTACAACAAACATCATAACCATGTTTTATACTATGATATGCATTAATCCATAAAATTGGACAACTTCTTTATAAAACTAAACTACATTTTTTACATCACTAGTATTATTATAAACAAGAAAATGTGGAATCTTAAAAAATATAAAAACAATAACAAATATGGAATAATGTCATATCAACTTCATAGGAGAAAATTTAAAAAAAAAACATGCTAATATCTTCCTATGGTCTCTCTGGTATTCATAATCATTGATACTACCTTGTGTTTTTATGTATTCCTTTCACCAATTAGAGAAATGTACACTCTTGAAAATGCTTTTGCACATTCATACTCATGTAAATAAAAAATTAATTATCAACCAACTACATATACTTTTTTTGATAACAAGAATTACCCACTAAACTTCCACTATGCTTCTCCTTGATCAAATTATAATGCATTTAATATTTAGGTAACACACATGGACTTCACATAAAAACAATCCTTCTTGCATAAAATAATCCAACCACATTTTTATATCACCACTCACTTTTCCTATGAATTATTTCCATGCTTTGATGAAATATTCATCTTCTTCATACAACTTATTCATAGAATCAAACCTCATGACTTCTATTCACATCTCTTTCTAAAAATAACTCTGTAACTCAAAATATAGACAACTCTATTCAAATTATCACTTATATGTTCCAATAGAAATGGATATATATAAATAGGAATTCAAACCACTTCATGTGTCTCTGGTTGAATTTTATCTATTTTATTATGAATCACAGTGCTCGATGGTCTATGTCCAACACAAACTCCATAGGAAATAAGTAATTCCTCTAATTCTTGAGTGCTTGTATCATGGCATAGAACAACTAATCCTAAACTTAATACTTATTAGTTTCATAAATTAATTTCGTACTAAAGTAGGTATATATCTACCCTATTTAATCAAAATTGATACTATTTATATGCCACTTGCATCATAACCTACTTGAAACACTGTACTAAAATATAACAATGCCAATATTAAATACTCAATAACTTTTTTATTTAACCCTTGGAAACTTTATTCTACTTCTACACTCCATATAAATTATTATTTATATTCTTGCATCACATCAATAATAATTTCTCATCTTACACTAAATATCTTGATGAATTTCATATAAAAAGTCATAAGGCCAAGAAATTGTCATACGTCAAATGTGCTCCTAGGTGATGAGAACTCTTGCATAGCTTGCATCTTCTCTAGATCCATCTTCAATCCTTATTGAGAGACTAAAGAAAAGTAAACTAATTCCTCCTCCATGAAGATATATTTCTTCAAAATTACTAAAAAATCATCTTGCCACCACTGCAATAATTTTCTCAAATACACCAAGTGTTGTTCCTCTATTTTTCTAAAAATTAATGTCACCCATACTAACTATGAAAAAATACCTAAAAATGGTTTTAACACTTCATTAATGAGTATTAAGAATGTAATTGGTGTGTTACTTAATCCAAATGACATGATTAACATTTAAAAAAATATTTCCTACATTTTAAACATTATTATCTAGTCATCACCTTCCCTTATGTGAATTTGGTGTTATCCATTCTTCCTATCAATATTCATAAAATAGTGTAAGACTCTTAATAAATCCATAAAAAATTAAATAAATAGTTGTTAGTGGGTGAATAAAATTTTACAGAGGTAATATTAATGTTTTCTTTATACATCATTAGTATATTTACTAGTGAATATGAAATGAGGATATCTTATATATGAAAAAAATTAATTTTGCAAGATTGTTTCAAGATGTATAATGGCAATAAAATGGTGTTAATAATACATTTAAAATTATATTTATATATAGTGGTTATTAGTGTAGGTTTTTATTTTTCCCTATTTTTTAATTAGGGAAATTGTATTTCTTGTGCTTACATGGAGTTTTCCTACATTTATGGGATAGGCTAGCTTATGTGGAGATGTGTGTCATAGATGTGTCATAGGTGTCATTAGAATGTCATAAATAACTCTCTTGATGGGAGTTAATTCTCTATTCTTAGCACCTTGTCACCAACTTTCATGGAGGAGTTACAGTCTATTCTTGGGGTGCCTTGGCCACCTTTTGTGGAGGAGTTACTTTCATGCTCTCCTATATGTATTCTTCACTTTAGCCATCTCATGTTAATCAAATTTTAGTTTTTTTTATTTTGTCTTGTGCAATTTAGCTTCTTGTATAATTTTAAATTGATTTAGCATCTATGTGGTGTGCACTTGCTTCATCTCATGTGATCACGTCTCCATTGCATTCACATTATCTAGATTCTGGCAACAACTCTGATATGGTATCAGAGCCACTTCGGTAATCATGTGTCTAGTTATGCTATTATTTTATTTTGAAATTATTACTTTGCTTTCTTAGTAGTTTTTTTTTTAACTCCGTTGCATTTGAGAGTTTTGGTAGAGTTTCTTGAAAACTCATAGAAATCCATATGAAATTCTTTTTTGTTTTAAAATAAAAAATAAAAAAGTACTTCTATTGAAAGCCACCCTGATCTACCCTTTATATATCTACATTGGAGGAGGTAAACTTGTGTTGGACTACTTTTCTTCCATTTCAAATCTGAAGGCATTGGCTTTTACATTGCATTTGTATGGATTAACTTCTCCATTTCAAAGCTGGTGAGAAGCATGCCTGATTTCATTCAGATCTTGCACTCGTGCACCATTGTTGTGTGCAAATAAGAGCATCAATCCATGTAGTGATCACTCCACATAGTTAGCACCTTCATGCAGAGTAGTACTCCATGCAGATTGGTCAAGCATTCTTCTAGTTTGCACCAAGCTTCTGTAATGCTGGACACTCTTCTCGTCTGTGCCAAGCTTCTGAAACTCCACGCAAGGTCCTTCTTGCAATGCCTCAGCAACATCAAGGCACTAAGCATCTTTACGACATCTAGCGTGCAGGTCTACAGTTCATTATTCTTTTGTTTTTTTTGCAAGCAAAATCTAAACTATTTTTTTGGTGCCCCTTCCTTGCTTGGCGTCCCATGTGGGCCCTTGGACACTTGGAATCCATAAAATTGTCCTTGAATTAATTTTTTTCAATTAAAAATTGACTTGTAAAAAAAAATTAGTCATTTTGATTGAATATTAAGTTTTTTAGACAGTTTGATAATTTGGGGGTTTACATTTAAAACTTGTATCTTCTCTTGTCGAAGACGAAGGGTGAGTCCTAGGTTGAGAGGAGGCCAATTCCCCCTCACACAAACATCCTTTGGATTCCTCATTCCTTTATGAATCCAACGAGTGGTTGGAAGGCCACTTTCTCTCTCAAAATAGGCATTTTTTAATGTTTTAATGCTTTTTTCTGCAAAAACACTAGTTTATGGGAAAATTAAACCTTTAATATCTTGCAAATGGTAGCTCAGATTTGGGATCCATTTTTTGAAAAAATGTTTGTAATTAAATTCTCCACAGTGTAGGCTTGTTATTTGTCAAAAATGCACTAGTTTATAAAGTGCCTAAAATTTGGGTCTCCCAAGATGCATTTTCAGCTGAGTCCGACGTCCTATTTGCTTAAGTCTTGCACTGATTACTCTAAGATGAATTCTCAGCTGAGCCCAACATATTTTTAGAATGAACTTGAATATTTGGGGGGGGGGCTCAATATTTTGGGGGGGTGTGATTGTTTTTCACAACTTGCAAATCTTTGCTTTCACTCTCCTTTCTGCATAATTTCACAACTTAAAATCAACACAACTTCACTTAAATTTAGCTTAAAATGAATTATTTTCAACTTAAACCCCTAACACCCTTCAACTATCATGAATGTAATATTAAAATGTCAATCATTCTTAGAAGCAAAAGGTTGTATAGGATCACCATGGGTACTGAAGTAGAACCCAACACTGATGCTGAAAAAGTCAAGTGGTACAACTGTTGTTATGACGCCTATGGATTACTGAGCTTGTATGTGTCTCCAAAACTTATCTTCCATTTATAAACCTCCAAAAATCCCAAAGACATATGGGACACCTTAGAACTCTTATTTGGGAAGCTTGATGAGATGAGAGGACATGAGATTGAAAACAAACTCATAAGTCTAAGTCCTATCAACTTTGACACCCTACAGGACTTCTTCACTAAGTTTAAGGCCCTTGGATTGAAATTGAAAGAATGTGAGATAGAGAATAAAGATGATCAACTCATCCTTTCTATTCTTTCAAAGTTAGGTCCAAGCTATTCAATCTTTGTCTCCACTTTCCATGCCACAAAAAGTGCCCTTGGCACTACATGGAAAATGCCTTCTTTAGATTCATTCATTACCGACATGACTAGGGAGGAAGATAAGATAATTAAAATGGGAAAAATTATGTTTACTCAACCCCAAGCTTTGATAGATGGAAATGGTAAGGATAAGAATTCAACAAAGGAGAAGAAGAAAAAGAACAAGGACTAGGAGAAGAAGAAAGAAAACAACAATCCTGCCAAAAACAACACTGAGTCTTCATCCTCCAATGCTAAACCTAAGAAGGAGAAGGTTAAGTGTGCCTATTGTAAAAATATAGGGCATGATGAACACAAATGCATGAAGAAACAAATAGATCACCTAACTCATCTTCTATAGAAGCACAACATAGGTGTTCCTGAGTCCATCAAGCAGAATTCATCTACCCAAGATTCTACCAAGGCAAAAGGCAAGGGTAAGGAGAAAGAAAAGGGAAAGGATCTTGTAGCTACTACAGCTTCTACAACATCATGGGTCATTGATTCAGGTGCTTCTCACCACATGGGCTCTTCACTAGTTGAGTTTTCATCTTTAGAGCTTTGTAGCATGACTTCAATTAGTTTAGATGATGACACTTCAGTTTCTATTACAGGGAGAGGGTTAGTTGAAATGGAAGGAGGAACATTCAATAATGTTCTAAGTGTTCCTTCTCTTTCAACCAATCTCTTATCAATGTACCAAATCACTCACATTGGTTAGGGCATGAGAGTTGAGTTTTCCCCAAATCTAGTGGCTATCAGGGAGTTGCATAGTGATACTACAGTGGTAGTGGGTAGGGTAGATCACCAAGCAAGGTGATACACCTCACATTTTGCACTAGATTCTTCTCCAATAGCATTGCTGACTCATTCAAATGGAGTTAGAAAATTATGGCATGAGTGGTTTGGCCATCTTAACTACTGCTACCTTTAACAACTTTGCAAAAATGACATGGTCATTGGCTTGCCTCGTGTCTAATTATCAAAAAGACTTTGTGAGGGGTGCTCCCTTGGGAAGCATCCCAAAGCAAAATTTGAAAAAGGCAAAGCTTGGGGGGCTTCACAACCTTTGGAGTTAGTCTACAGTGATGTATCGGGACCCTTTCCCAAACCATCTTTCACAAGGGCTAAGTAGATCCTCACATTCATTGATGATTACTCTAGGTACACTTGGATATATTTTCTCAAACAAAAGTATGAAGTGTTTGAAAATTTTCTATATTTCAAGGCTCTTGTTGAGAAACAGAGAGGGAAATCCATCAAGGTTCTTCAAACTGATAATGGAGGGGAGTATGTCAGCAATAGGTTTGAGCAATTTTGCACCATAGAGGGGATTGATTTGAAGTGCACAGTCACTTATAGTCCTTCACAGAATGGGGTTGTAGAATGCAAAAATAGATTCTTAAAAGAGATGGGTAGCTACATGATTCACTCCAAATCCTTAGCACCATAGTACTGGGCAGAAGCCATCAATTGTGCTTTGTACATTCAAAACAGGGTTCCTCATAAAGCTTTTAAAGGGATAACACCCTTTAAAGCTTGGAATAAAAAGAAACCTAATGTTGAGCACCTTAGGGTTTTTAGATCCCCAGCCATGGCACACATTCTGAAGAATAAATGTAAAGCTATGGAACGCCAGTCCAAGCCTTGCATCTTTGTAGGATATCTGGATGGTATTAAGGGCTATCACCTTCTAGATCCAGTCACTCATGAGTTTTTCATCAAGAGAAGTGTCCATTTTCAAGAGAGTCCTAGAGACTCAACACTTGACACTTCTTCTCCCTCATTGGATCTACTTCTTCATGATAACTCCTCATCAAATTCAGATCAGCCATAGCAGGTTCTTGAGCTAGAGACATCTTCTTCTTCTTCTTCGAGTTTAGATAGTGAGGATAGTGATGCAGAGTCATCCACCTCTAGTCAATCAGAGGATGAGGAGTTAACACCTGACTCACCCACTTTTGGGCCACTTTGGGCCAGATAGACACTTGAGAGTGTTGGCACTTGGGCAAGAGATCTCGCAGATGATAGACATACTAGGGCAGATTTTAGAGAGATCCACATGCCTTCTTTGCTTCAGTTTCAGATCTAAAGACATTTTGAGAGGCATCGGGGGTACCTGAGTGGGATAGTGCTATGGAGGAAGAATATTCTTCCTTAATCAAAAATCACACTTGGGATTTGACTTCACTTCCTAAGGGAAGAAAGATGGTTCAATGTAGGTGGATATATCAGACCAAGTTTGCAACAGATGAGTTAGTTGATAAGTACAAGGCATGACTTGTCACCAAGGGTTTCTCACAGGTAGTAGGCATTGACTACTTAGAGACTTTTACATCCATTGCAAAGATGACTTATATCTAACTCACCTTGGCTATTGCTATAACACATGGTTGGGATGTGCACCAAATGGATGTGAAGAGTGCCTTTCTTCATGGAGACCTAAAGGAGGAGATCTACATGGAGTAGCCACCAGGATTTATTCAAGATTCTTCCTTATTATAAAAAGTTAGGAAATCTATCTATGGCCTCAAATAGGCCCCTTGAGCTTAGTATGCCATGATGGATTCCTTCCTTCTCATAGCAGGTTCACTAGGTGCCATTCTAATCCCAATGTCTACTTCTTGCAACAAGATGATTCGCTCCTAATTTTGGTTTTATATGTTGATGACCTTTTGATCACCAAGAATTCTTCATCAGCTATTACAGTGATGAAGGCATCTCTCCAGGATAGCTTTGACATGACAGACTTGGGTTTGTTACACTACTTCCTTGGCATTGAGATCTCACAGTCAGATTCAGGGATTTCTCTTACACAGCCTAAGTATGCTCTTGACTTATTGGCTCAGTTTCACATGGCTGATTGCAAGCCATCTCCTACTCCCTTTCTATCAGGAGTCAAGTTTGAGGATGATTGTTCTTCACCACTGGTTGATGCCACTCGATATCAAAATTTTTTTGGTAGTCTCATCTACTTGACTCACACTCGGGCTGACATATCATATACACCAGGACATATCTCCAGATTTATGTAAGAACCTCATGAGCTGCATTGGAAAGTAGCTAAGAGGATCTTGCATTACATATAGGGTTCACATAGATATGGGATTCATTATAGATTTGGCATAGAGGTTGACTTGGTTGGATATACAGATTCAGATTGGGCTGGTGATTCATAGACTCGCAGGTCCACTTTTGGTTACAATTTTTCTCTAAGTTTTAGTCCTATCAGTTGGTCTAACAAGAAGCAGAATGCTTTTGCTATATCATCCATAGAGGTAGAGTACAAGGGAGCTGTTAATGCAGCTACTAAGGCTATTTGGCTTATGGGGATTCTTTCTAAGTTTGGCATTCCTATCAGGCAGCCCACCATCATTTATTGTGACAACTAGAGTAGCATTTAGATTTGCAAGAATCCAGTTCAGCACTAGCAGACCAAGCACATAGAGATTGACATGCATTTCATTCGAGAGCTTATTCATAGTTAGGTCATTGACTTGATATTTCGCCAGTCTTCAGAGCAAGTTACAAACATATTCACCAAACCTTTCACTGAGAGCAAGTTCATTCATCTATAAGCTCTTTTTGGGGTGCAGTCCACATCTATAGTAGCATCATCTTTGGGGGGGCACTGGCCTCTTCTTTATTTTATGTCTCTTTTTTTTTGGGGGGGGGAGTTTTTTTCCTATGAGTTTTCTCCTTTTCTCTATCTTATGGGAGATTGCATTTGTACATGGGTACCTCATCAAGCCTAGTTGTCAAGGCCCATTTTATATTTCCACACTGCCCACCTAAGCTGTGCTTATGGGGGATATTAGTATAGGTTTTTATTTTTCCCTATTTTTTAATTAGGGAAATTGTTTTTCTTGTGCTTACATGGAGTTTTCCTACATTTGTGGGATAGGCTAGCTTATGTGGAGATGTGTATCATAGATGTATCATAGGTGTCATAAGAATGTCATAAGTAACTCCCTTGATGGGAGTTACTTCTCTATTCTTATCACCTTGTCACCACCTTTCATCGAGGAGTTACAGTCTATTCTTAGGGTGCCTTGACGACCTTTTGTGGAGGAGTTACTTTCGTGCTCTCCTATATGTATTCTTCACTTTAGCCATGTCATGTTAATCAAATTTTGGTTTTCTCCATTTTGTCTTGTGAAATTTAGCTTCTTGTATAATTTCAAATTGCTTTAGCATCTATGTGGTGTGTACTTTCTTCATCTCATGTGATCACATCTCCATTGCATTTGCATTATCCAGATTCTGGCAACAAATCCGATAGTGGTATGAATTAAGATATTCATCCTTGATTATGTTAGAAAACTATGGAAAAACCTTGTAGTATCATTATGTAAACTAATCATTCTAAATAGACTTTGTAATTATATTTTTGAAAGATAAATTACAAGTGCATGTTAAATTATAACAAGTTTTATTAATGAATTTATGATGTGACAATTTGTATATTAAATATATTAGAGCAAATGAATTTTTTATAAATAGATGCTTCTAGATGTGGGTTTAGTTCTAATCTCCAACTAAGTGTTTAGGTATTTTGGTATAAATGTTTCAACTATAGTTATTAATTATTTAGACCTTAAAGGTAACTAAATAATGGTAAATATGCAGTTTTAGACTATTTTTTTTTTGTAATGGGTAAAGTAATGAAATATATGAATGTCAATATTAGATTAGTTGACAAGGCATGATACTGCAAGTACTCAAGAACTTAATAAGTTGTTTTCATGCAAAATCATAAGCATCATTATTGAATAATCAAAGTTTCTTATGAAGTTTTCTTTGATGTTTAATATTTAGAAAAAACATAAAAATAAATACGTCATATGACAAGAAGGAAAGAAACATAGGGTTTTAACTCTATTGTAAGATCTATGGGATGGTTAAGATGGAATGTGTGTTTATTTATTTTGATCATAGATTTAATATGCATAGTGTTGTGATATCCACTTTTGTGTTGACATCTATCAAAAATGAGGGTCATTACGTCACTATTAAAATCTTAAGTTATATAATTATAATTAGTGTGTTAATAATGTTTATAAAGGGGCAAAGCTAAGGTGTTTTGATACCTAAGATAAGGTTCATGATTATATTTCATGAATGGGTAACATTGAATCATAGTAATATCCTTCTCTCAGCATGAAAATTTGGAAATAATTATGAAGTTTAAGTCTTATTGTTCACATAAGTATGTAAACCATTTAATTAGTAATTTTATTATGATGATTATTACGTTTTGAAATGAAATTTCTCTTCATTATCTCGATGTGATACTACTCTTGTTTGATCTAGTTCTCTCTGGATTAGAGGTTAGATAATTTGAATGGCCAAGGTGAAGATTATTTTATGTTATTTTTAGGATTTTAGGTAAGGTAAAATTTGGTAAATGGTTCTATTATGAAGATAATATATGTAGTATACATATTGAGGTGTATGAGTAATGTTAAGTACACCAACACAACCTATTATATCTATTAATCAGATAAATAAATTTATAATAGTGTCCTTTAGAAATTTTTAACTTTAACCAAGCATTTGTGTTTCGTATAACACAATTATGGACTAGACCCATGCTTGTGAGAATTAGATTAATACCATTAGGATTTGATCCATTGTTATGTTATCATTATTTTTTGAAAAATAAAATAAAATTGTGTTGTTACAGAAAGCTAATAAAAATGCAAATGATCCATGCCATACATTACACTAAATACTAAAACCTATATTAGGGATAGTTGATGAGCATAACATATAACTTTATCTCTGAAATTTAAATATCACATAGGGTGCTAGGAGTGGCTCATGAATTTTCCATGCCCCATAATCTTATAAACTATAAAAATTAGATATATATTTTAACAACTCATTAGGAAGTTACAAATCATATTGGATTCTTCCTCATAAATTTTAGTCTTAACCTCCCTTTATCTACATGAAATCTATTCAGAATTATTAACAACGTAGTATTTATACATGCACCAGTGTAACTATATTGGACATCTTCTTATTCAATACAATATTTCTTATAATCTTTTATCATTGTCATAATTCTACATATACATATGTAGATGATAATGGTGGTTAAGAATAAAAATTTAATTTTTTAGATATTAACTAATATTTTGATATATCTATAAATAAAAATAAAATTATGATAGTAAAAATAATAATGGTGATGTAAATTATGATAAAAATTAAGATAAAAATAATAATTATTTAAAATAAAATAACATAAAATTCCACTAGTTTATATGGTTTCCCTATTTTTCCCATTTATGTAATTTTCCATATTCATCATTATATAATTTTAATTTCACATTTAAAAAAAAAAATTCACCTAATTTTACTAAGTTGACTAATTGTTACTCTAATTTTTCCAAACTTCACTAGTCTTTGTAAGACTTCCTAATTTCTCTAATTTCTCTAATTTTTCATGTTTTCACTAATTTATCAAGTTGTATCTAATTTAATCTAGTTTGGAATTAAATTAAATAATATTTGTAATTTGTCTTAATTCCCCAATTTCTATTATTTTCTCATACTTGTTACTAATTTCAATAATTTTATAAGTTTGGAATAATTTTCTTTAATTTCCTCAATTTAACTAATTTTGTCAAACTTTCATAATTTTTTTTGATTTTTGATTTTTTTTTTAAATACTTATAAGTGATGTTATTTTATTTCATAAGAAGAGTGGAACCATTTAGAGGGATTGTGGTGGATAAATTCTAGCTAATAATGTCTGTAATGTTTTACCGTATGTTGGAAGATTTGGTCTGTGTAGTGGGTTTAGCATTTTAGGAGTGGAGGGGGATTATCCTTTCATTTTTATTTAAAATTATCTACCATAAAATTCTTTCCCCTACCACATCCTATTGATAGTTGTAGTTGTGTAATTTTTTTAAAGTGTTTTGTGTTGGAGTGGTTATTTCACAATAGTTAGTGGTTTGAGTTATATTCAAATTAGTTTTATCTCTAATCATCTTCACATCCACTCATGGATTTACGTTTGATTTGGAATTTTGTTATAGTTTTTGTATTGTTTTTCTATGGGTGTATTAAAAATATTTTTTTATGCACCTAGCTAGATATTTCCCTATATTTAGGTTCAACAATCAAATAGTTGTAAAACCAACTCAATAACCTCTTTAATAAGCACTCTTTTCACTTCTCAATTATGGTAGGAAGAGAGAGAGATAAGATTGTATATTCTCTTAATGCAATAATGAAGAGACTTTCATGCATAATTTTTACCTAAGTTTTATTGTTTATAAAACATTTGAGTACTAAAAAATGTGGTAATGGTGTGCAAGAGTGATCATGTGATTGCACAAGTATATATATCACTCCAAAAATTATTAGAGTAGTCTTCGAATGACCATTAATTATAGGGATTATTTGGAAAATGCTAGTTTAAAAATCATCACCATGGAAAATTACAGTTCCTTCAGATAGGTTTATAAATATCATCCATTTAATTTTTTTACACAAGTTGTACATTTTGGAGTGTTTCAGAAAATTTGATCCATAAATATCACTCTATCCATACCATTGTTTAAGTGGATATTGTATCTTTTGAATCCATTGGATCGGTCCATACAAATAATATTTT
Source organism: Torreya grandis (assembly GCA_037957365.1). NCBI lineage: Eukaryota > Viridiplantae > Streptophyta > Pinopsida > Cupressales > Taxaceae > Torreya > Torreya grandis. Next base: position 733,774 of record JARHVA010006696.1, on the reverse strand, counting down.
TTAATGGCAATGTGATTTGAAGAGGTAAAATTTTTGGGAGTATGTTCTAAGAGGATTTCTCCTAAGCATCTAAGAAAGAAAATTGCAAGTAGGCTTGAACCTACAAACTCTAAATTTTACCATCATGGAAATATTCTTGGGGTATAATATTATAAAATATTATTGGTTATTGTCTCATTTTTCATATTATTTACCACAACATTTACACTCCTATCTTGAATCATGAATTATTCTTTATCTAATTTAATTCAAATATGACTTTGGTCTAATCATCATTGCATTCATAAAAGTTGTATACATCTAATTCTCATGTCTATAAAATTCTCAAATTGATTAACCATTCAAGCTGTGCATAGAGATAGACCTGAGATTGGAGTCCCATCCATCTATTTTTTCATTTGTGTACTATAGTTTTGAATTAATACACATTCTATCAAATGTTATACATGCTAAATACCATCCTTGTCCATCATTCAATATTCTGTTGTTATTGTATATTACATGGTATAGCCCTAAATCTAGTCTTTTATTTGTATCTTCAAAACTAACTCTTTCAGTTAACATGCATGTGCCTCCCTCAAGAAATCACTCCATCATCAAACATCCTTTGAAGATCCATCTTACTCAACCATGATGGATTAGTAGGCCTACTTTGCCCATTATCTATCTAAAAATCTCATTTATGCCACTTGTTGTATTTAGGGATGCATTTTTAGTGATACCTAACATCCATTATAGGGTTCAATTTTGTTATCATGTCTATTTTTTTCATTTCATGTCTTCAATTATGGAGTCTTATATGATTCAACCCGATAGCTCTTCCACCTACACCACATGAAAACCCAAAATACAGATGCACTTTTAGATAAAACAATTATGGAGTTTCGTACTTGGTGACTTTCCAAACTTTATAAATGAATATGATATTGTGTTACTTGCATCTTTGAAAAATTAAGCACTTTGTTTCATCCACCTCTATGTTTTAGATAGTTTGCATTTTCACATTGTACATGCCATGCACCTAAAAAAGCCTAAGACATTATTTATACATTATTTGAGGAGGTCATTTCACCTCCCACTATTCCTCTTCTTTATCCTCACTCTAATAGTGAGGATTTTAATGGTGACATTGTTGATTCTTCTCCACCATTTTATCCAAGCTAAGAGGGTGTAATTATTGATAATGATACACATGATAGATATTTGACATCTACTCCTCCTTCTATTATTTCTTATCCTCATTAATTTTGTGGTTAGGACTCATTTCTTGAGGATGAGATTCATTTACCACCTCTCCCTATTACTCATGTTGCAAAATTATTTATCGATGGTCACCTTAATGATTTATTTACACCTCATCAACTTACTAATGCATATTATGATTCTATGATTATTGTTTTTATTATTGATTCTGGTATGATTATTGGTAGTACTGTGCTAGACCCTAATAAACCATTTAATCTTATGGTCTCTTTCCTATCACTTAAATAATCACACATTAAAATAATGAAAAAAATTTATTTTTACATTCCCTCACTCATATGAATAATGCAATCATATGCTCTATGTATAATAGATTAGTTAGTACACATCATAAAACTAATATGTTGGATTCGCATGCCCATGTTCCTATTCCATTATGAAATGTTATTGAATATGGAATGTATCCTTTTGATGCAAGTTGATAGTGGTGTATCAAATCCCAAGTAACCCCTTATTCTTGTTTCTTTTCTTATTGCATATGTTACTTTTGGCCCTACTATTGTTTTACACTCTGCACATCTACTCTAGTTTCATATTCATATATGCATTCTTATTTTGAGGATCATACCAATATTTTTGGTTCTCATATGATTCATTCCATGGGTCACACTACTTGAATTATGGACATTGATAAACATCTACATGGTATTGCTACCCACATACAGTCTATTATATAGATTATTCAGCATGGTATTGATTATGATATTGATCCTTCTTGGGGATCCATTGATAGTCTCAACTTTCTTAGGCTTGAGTGAAGGTGAAAAATAACTCATATGTAGCTCACAATCTTTTTTACATATTACTTCACATTCTTAAACTATGGAATTTTCACCCACTCATATGTAGGCATATGCATCCATAATTTGTGTTCATTTAGGGTGCATTTCTAATCATTCTTGGTGGTGTCGACAACATTCTTTTAGAGGAATCTACGAGCGAGGTTCCTCCACCAATGATCTTCTTTGATCATAGATTGTTCCCCCTACCTTTTGATCTCCTCTATTGTTTGATCTCTTTGTTTAAAAGTGGTTTTGTTTTAGAGCCTAAATCTCTTATTTCACAAGTGTCATCTACTACAACTTGACTACTTTGTGGACTTTCTAGAATTGTTTAGTTATATTGTTTTCATATGGGACATTTATTTGTAACAATAGTAAGAGTCATTTTTTTTAAAACTCAAGTGTGTATGCTATATATTGAGCACTTTATTCTTTAGTTTTTGATTATCCCATCATCATAACTAAAATATTAATTATATATTTGTAACTATTGATTTTGATATCTTCGTTTAAATTTATTATTGTGCTTGATATTTTTTTGAAGAGTAGGTAGCCTGGTGAATCCCTACTTTAGTATTTTAGTGTTTTATAATGGGATTGGCCGACTCATACATTTTTTTGAGTCACTACACCCCACTTCAGTATTATGAGGGGGTATGTGCACATAATACTTTAGGTCTCATGCTATGTTGTAGCCCTTGGTGCACGACATTTCTATTGGAGGTAGTTGATTGAGTGAATCTTTTGTTCAATGGGATTCACTACATCAATTTCACATATTAAAAAATTTCTTAAGGTTTGAGTCATTATTATTAGGACTCCTTATAGCATAATTCCTCTTCTCCACCATTTCTTGTGGTTCTACTAACTTTTAGGTAACTTGCAATGACATATTTTATCCTTCGTAACTCTTTTTCCTAATGTTATGTGATAAGTATTTTTATTAGTGAACCTCATATAGAGTACTAGTTCCTATTTAATATGGTAATTATAGTGAATCAAAATTATTTTATTGTGATAAGATTGATTGGTTACCATAGGGACACTTTATATTTCAGTTGGATTTTGTACATGGGTATTTGATTAGACCTAGTTGTCAAGACTCATCAATTTCTAGGATTTCTCTTTTCTAAATTCCTATTCTACACTTAGGTGAAGGTGTTGAAATGATTTTGTTCACCTTGGCTAGTGGCCTGAGTTATTTTTAAACCAATTTTGTCTTTAGTTGTGTTCACACCCACTAATAGAGTTATTTTTGATTTAGATTTTTGTTATATTTGTTGGATTATTTTTTTATGTGTGCATAAACAATATTTTGTTGTTCACCTATTTATATAATTCTCTATATTTTATTTGATCACAACAACCAATTTTTTTTGGTGAAATCAACTCAATAGACTATTTAGTAGGCACTCCTTATGATTCCCCATTATGGTAAAAAGAAATTCATATGGACTATATATTCTCTTGAGGCAATAATGAAGAGGCTTTTCTACATAATTATTGTATGAGTTGTATTGTATATACAATGTCCAAGGACTTGAAAATTTGGTAATGGTATGCAAGAGAGATCTTGTGATTGCATGTGTGTATATAACACTCTGACACTTAGATTTTGTATGGAGTCTAGTTTGAAGGTGGATTTACTCATTTATTTACTTTTACTCTAATCGTACTTAGTGGTATTTATGGGTAATGTTACTTAGCATGGTTATGATTGTATCTTTTTCAAAGCATGTTAATTCTTCAAGTTATTGTTTTTACAATGCTGACACATTTCTCCAAGGTTGGTTGTTTTTCTTACAAGGACAAACATCCTTTTAACATGTGTGGTTTAACAAACACACACACACACACACACACACACACACACACACACACACACACACACACACACACACACACACACGTGTGTGTGTGTGTGTGTGTGTGTGTGTGTGTGTGTGTGTGTGTGTGTGTGTGTGTGTGTGTGTGTGTGTGTGTGTGTGTGTGTGTGCGCGTGTGCGTGCGCGCGCGCGCACATGTCTACCTTACATATTATTCCTTTTCATTTGTTTGTTTTTGGTAATTAAGAATACATATATGGTTATTTTAATTCATGTATTATTGTATCTTGTAATTTTTATAGTGATTTATCTAAGATTGTGATAGTAAAATATTATAAATTCTATTTTATTTTCTCTATAATTTATGAGTGCCCAATATAAGATCTCATTTTAAAACAAATAGTATTAAAAAAGTAAATATAAAATTATATTTTATTTACAAAAATATGATTATTTTATTTTGATTAATAATATAATTTAATTTTGTAGAAAACATATATGCCAAAATATTTGAGAAATGTTATTAAATTGAAAAACATTAAAAAAAAATAACACATTAAACCATCACATATGTTTAAAAAATAGATAAATAATTAACTATAATGTAACAAGATCCTTAAATTAAACTAATACGTTTCTTTTTTTGCAAATGACAATAATGAAAGATCTGTAAAGTATCAAAATATAACAACCGTGAGAAAAAAGAAATAATATGTTTATTAAGTCATCCTTAGTCAAATTTATGTTTTCATTCTTCTGACATTAATGGTATTATTCACCATGTTTTTTCCTTGCCAAAGTTGATAGATGGAATGATATTGTATATAAAACTAAATGTTTTGACTTTTTTCATTTTATTGTATCATTTTTCTTATTCTTAATTTTTTCAAACAAATAACACGAGGAATTCTCAAGGTAAAAAATTATGGAATCTTGAAATTCAAATATAATAGATTGTGATAAACTATTAAAATTAGACAAAATTTACATCAATAAAACTTTTAATTTGATTAGTTAAAAAAATAAATTACCAAATTAAAAATAAACATTTCACCAAAAGTGAGGAAGTCTAGAGAATTAATTAAGAAATAATATTTAAAAATATTTCTAACTTGAATATAAGTTGAGAAGGATGACTTGAATATAGGGATAAAAACAAACAAATAAACATTTCTCTCCATATATTTACTTACAATTTGTTAGGGAAATTTAACAAATTAAATAAAAATATAGCTCCAAAATAATTATAATATAATGTCATTTTTTAAGAGATGGTTCACATAGATAAAAATAAATCTTATTGATAGATTATTTAATGTCAGATATTTACTTCATGCATGTGAGCTTAAATGCTTTATTTAATTTAAAGATCTCATGTTCTTGTTTAAAATATTTGTAAGAGCAAAAGTCACTTAAGATTTGGTGAGCTCTATAATTGCTTGAATGAAGGGTAATTTAATAATATTATAATGTTTGAATCTAGAAGTATGACATATTATTTTGTACTCTTCCTCTGTTCTCTCTTTACCCCTGCAAGTATGAGCCATCGTGAACAAGTCAAAAGTCAACCCCATTATTCTCAAATATCCTTCTTCTTCTACAACTGAATCGATAATTATAACCTTCCCTTGCTCTGGTGTTGCTTTATAACAATTTTTTAACAATTTTATGCACTCCTCAACATCCAAGTAAAACCCACTACATTTTAACATAAAAACAAATTTAAATATAATATAAATTTGATGTAATCTATAATAACTAGTTATAATATACTTTTATTTATCTTTATTACCTTTAGAAAGATAGAATCTGCTGGTAGTATATTCTCAAACATGTCCCCACCGACATGCTCCACCCATGCACTAATAGAGCCATATGATTTGATTAACATTAAACTGATGACACAACTATGGTTTTTAAAATGACATAATTGGTTTTTACATAATTAGTGATTATGAGAATATAATTTTTGAATTAAAAGTTATGTAGAAGAATCTAATAATCTATTTCTTAGTAATATAATTTTTTAACTTAAATTTGAAGTATGATAAATTTGATCACTCTAATTTTTAACTGTTTGAACTAATTTTTTTTTTTTGAAGAAATAAATGTAATATTGAATTGAGTGGAATTAATTTTTATTTCAATTTAATTTTAACTAAATTTTCATGTCTATAAAATATAACAAAACTTTTTATTTATATAGATTTATTTGAAAAAAAAAACATCAGTATTACTTTTTTCCCAATAAATTCACATTATATATAACAATAAATCAATTTAAAAATATTCTATTCTATAATTTAAATAATAATATTAAAAACACAACGAACGAATATGAAAAAAAAAAAAAAAAAATCAAAAACATTATATAAATATTAAACATTCAACTCGATTCAAATATATTACAAACTCAAATTTAGTTCAAAACCATAAAACAATTTCAGTTTCTACAAACAAGACTCCAAATAAAGCCTATCAAAATATCTCACCAAAAAAATGATTTTTGTAAAAAAATATATTACATATATAATTGCATAAAAACTCGAAGCAAATCAACAATTCATATTCCTCTTTTGAAAGTGTCATGAACCTTAAGCCCTTTCATATAGAGGTATACTAGAATGTTAAGTAAGAGAGGACTCATAAATATAATACTATTCGGGTTCAACTTGTGCATGAATTATAATGAAGATCACAATTGAATCGGTCAATTAATTTTCATTTAATCTTATTAAATATCTAAGAGTATACGAGGTATAATAAAAATTATGGTTAAATAGATTCAAGGAGAGATACTCGTTGGTGACCCTTTCCCTCAACATGAAACATTAATGATAGATATTTTCATAGGACTATGGTTTAAGGTAGTTTTTCTTAAGAGGGGGAAGTTAGAATTTTGTATTATTTTTTGGATATAATTTATTTTGGTTTTGTTTTATTTCTTAATGCGTTTTGAGTTTGGTGATTAATTAAATTTGAGATTTTTTTGTTTTTTAAAAGTTTTGGTTTTTTATTGGTTAGTTTTGTTTGTTCTTTCAATTTTGGATGTCATTTCTATATGAATTTGACAGCTTTTTATTGTGAAAATTTTGATTTTTTTGGTATATTGGACACTTAGTTGCCACATCTTTATTGTTTCCAAGCTAAATTACTTATTTTCTTCTCCTTTTGTATTAGGATTAGATTGTGACAAGCTAGCTCAAAGACCTTGAAAAAAATGAAACATTTATATCAATTAGTTCTTTAAAATGAAGTAAAAATACGCACAATATTCAACTTCAAGATAATATAAAAACTCAAAATATTACTACATATAAAATCGATTCAAAAAAAAAAAAAAAACAATCAAATATAGTTAATGATAGTATTATCATAAACAAATTCAAATGATAAAAATATAAAATATTTAATTCAAATTTAAAATATAATAAAATATTAAAATCAAATATATTCTAACATTAAAAAATTTTAACCAAAAAACAAGTACAAAAAAGAATATACCAAATCTAAAAGCATTTCTTTACCTAATCTGGCTTCCAAGGTCTCCGAACATAAAGGGTTAATGGCAATGCCTACATACTTATAGTTTATTATATATATATATATATATATATATATGCATGTTTAGCTGGTCATACGTTGGAGTCTCCCCGATAACTTGAGCAGTGGGAAACTAACGAAGAATAAAGGGTTAATTGCAATGCGTACTTTGCACATTTAGGAGTTATTCTTTATACTGTGTCAAAGAATAAGCTTATCAGCTAAGTATGGAGGATGAAAAAGTTGCTTTTGACATCTGAGACCGCAGAACCAATGAAAATAAAATTGTCTTTGGATTCTCTTCGAAAGCAGAAGAAGATGATTAATCTCCAAAGTCAATGCCGCACGAAAGGAGGTGGGAAGGTTGGAAGAGGGAAACACATTTACACGCCTCTATGCTTTTATGTCCTATGAATATTCCTTCATAAGGTTTAACATGTTTATACCTTTATGTTCAGTTATCCTAAGGACAAATGTTTCCCTTAAAAAGAGTATTTGTTTTCTTTCAAGTCTTAATTTTTGGATCTTTACATTGGTTTTAAAGATGAGTTATAACCAATTGATAATTTTGGGAAGGGTTTATGGGATTCATAAATATCTAAATCATATTTAGATATGTATAATATTTATTTTAAATTAATGTTTGGGTAGATGTAGGATAATGGGGATAAAAAGAAGTATAATGTGACAATTATTTTTTCTAAAAAATAATAATTGAATTTGGAGAGAATGTTAAAATTATTTCATAAAAGAATTGATAATAACATAAGAATATGAATTGTGGCATTTTGAATGTAATTTCTAAATATACAATTTTTTTCAATACCTAGATGATAAAAGTATGTGAAATAGATGTATCTATGACAACAGGTTTGTAATTTTTTGTGAAAAAATACGAAAATTGCATGTGAAGAAACACACTTTATTTAAATATACGATTAAATTTTTGCACCTCTTATTATTGTTATCCTATGCAAGGTTTGGTGAAGGCTAAAAATTTCTCTGCACGATATATGAATATTTTCATAAAGTTTAAATGTGAAATTAAAAAGTGTGTCAATCACTTCCAATGACTTCTGTTGAGATGCTTAATTTTGAATGGCAAAAGATTTGAAGATTTTGAATGGCTTTATTGTGGACACATAATATTATGTTCAATATTCTCATTTGGAACCACTTGATGAAGCATAATATATAAAATTCATCAACATTTTTCATGGAAATGTGGAGCCTATTGACAATTATATATATATATATATATATATATATATATATATATATATATATCATCTTCTTATACATGCAGCAATGTAAAAAGTATCAGAGTAGTCTTCGAATATATATATATATATATATATAATATTATAATTCTCCGTATTCACTATATTTGTACTGTGTATCATTTACAAGTACCTCTCAATATATAAATATTGTATCAATTGTAATTTACATTTATTAATTAAGATCTCCTTATGATATCAATGATCATTAAAACTTTCATGTATATATATCTAATACCACATATAAATCACTTTTTACAGGTATATTACTCATATAATGATTTCTTAGTACTAGTATTAGTATACTAGTATCATGATAATGCCAATATCCTTACTTTTGTTAACATCTATATCTCCTGTTTATATATATATCCTCCATTATATATCGAATTATGCATGAAACACACTTAAATATATTAAATGTGATCATTGTAACATATTAAGCATGTTAACATATGAGATCTTTGTACACATTAAACATATATAATGACTTTTAAATGTATCATCATAATGCAATTTAGATAAGTATTATATCAGAATTTTGTTATAATACATTTTAACCGACTTATGTAAATCCCAACGGGTGATACATAGAATGGATATTTTATTTTAAAATTATAATAGGTATAAGTCATTAAATGTATTAACCATATTTCTATTGATTCATTAACAATATACATGTTAATGGTTATATCTATTATAAATTATTTGTTTGACTAATTATATATTTAAATGGTTATATTATTCTGTGATCTTATAGATCAATATTCAAACATATATACCGAGTCTTTTTTTAAGGGTATAACTGACTTAATTCACCATTGCCCATTTATACCATTGGCTAGTAACCCCATATAACATAGTAGATTTATATTTGTAAGTGAAATTACATTATCTATTATATCAACATTTACTGGATAATTATACCTATCTTATAAATCAGTATTATATGACTTTAATGGTTAGTATGTTATACACAAAATATAATACTTATGAACTTGGTCATATCATATTTTTAAATGCGATCACCTTAAATATATTTACAAATCAATTTACCAGATCACCCATCTATGATAATAAGCTTTCAAGTTGTTATAAATTGTGAATTCAGATCATTACATGTTCAATACTACTATAAAAGAGTCAATATAACATCTTTACTTACCTAAGTATTTGGATTTTATATTTATGTGTGTGTGTGTGTGTGGAGTTGGGAGATAATTCCGTAGACATAACCTATAATGCATACGCATTATAACATAACACATGCATTATTGTTATAATATGTATGTATTATAAAAATAATGCATACACATTATGTTAACTTATAGAAACATGTACATGTTATAGGAATGTGTACACGTTCCTATAAGTTAACATAATGCATATGTATTATTCAAACTAAAAAACAAAAAAAACCTTGTCCTCTTTCATTCTTTCCTACTTCAAAATCTCATTTTAGTGTTTTCCATTCATGTTTTGGCCTACAAGATCGTGTTTTCCCTCAATCTCTCATTTTGGTCTACAAATATTTATTTTGCCCTCCATTCGCAAGATCGACGATGTTGCTAGGAAGAAGAGGTATGTTTTTTGTAGATTAAATCAATTTTTTTTTATGAATGCGAATTGCATCTAGTTTGTTTTTTATTTTTATCCAATAGGTTAGCATGCTCTGCCTAACCTTCCTCCTAACCCTCCACTTAACCCTCTACTTAACCCTCCTTTAGTTTCCCTAGATCCCCTAGGGAACTAGGACGATATAGTTGCTCACATAGTGGAAAACAAAATTAAAATTGAGTCAATAATTAGGAGAATGATGGATCCCATTTCCATGAATACCCATCATGCCTATTTGGCGAATAACCTAGAGTTATTATTATGTCAAATTGACTTGATAATGAGTCAAATTGATAAATAGAGGTCATATAGGGATAGTTATATGGCTTACTATGCTGAAAAATTGTTAGAATCTAAGGTGAACAAAAATATAATAAAAGGTAAAATTTATGCCTTATCTATCAACACAACTACCAATGCCCCATTTCCCATAATGACCAAGTGTTTCCCAATCTACTGATGCCAACACCATTTTATTAAGGCCAATTTTTGAGATGATTGTGGATAGTGTTTGATTATCCCCTTGTAATAACCATGAAGTCCCAATTTATCCTCAATCAAATTCCAAAATACTTTGACTATGGTGAGTTTTAGGGCCATGGGAAAGGCTTTATGCATGATCAACCAGGTGCACATCATGCACCTAATCAGCCTGCAAGGATCCCTTCCCAAAATACACTTCATCTAGAGATTCCATTTTTGATGATAGAGGTTGTGTAGATAGACACTTTTCATGTGCTTAGTGCACTTATTGATACACTCATTCATCATACGAGTAAACTTTCAAAGATATATGCTCGACATACTCCAACTAGTGGCCATACCTAACCCCAACCCTGCAAATGTTGTGGTGATATATGCATTAGACATTTAGATGATGATAGTGGTGCTTTAGGGGGCTTGAAGGATATGGTCTTGACTGATGAGTTGTTGGTACACACATTTGGTTTGGATACATTAGGAGTCTCTACACACATGCATGTATCTTTTATATAATTTTAATGTTAAATTTTTGAGTTATATTTGACAATTAAAAAGGTAAAAATTAATTTACACATTTAAATTGAATGATATATATGTATTTTTTTCATGTTCTAGGAGGAGACATTGCCTTCAACATCATAACTAGGTAGTGGGCCAACCCAAGCTATTACATCAAACCGTGTCAGTATGACACCATATACATTTATAGATGTAAAATTTCAAGTGAATCTTATATAATCTAGATGCACATTTATACACCATAATTGCATCCTTGGACGATTTTGTGTAAGAAACTATAAAATACCTAATATAATTTTATTGATTTTTTATTATTTGATGTATTAACATGGATTGGTGTAACTTGTTAAAAACTCATCTTCCATCTCAACTATGTTTTCAATAACTAAAATAGTGAGTTGAACATTTGATTTATATCCCATCATATGTAGTTCACATATTAGGTCAATCCCAATTAGTAGGATTGGATGTGTGTGTGTGTGTGTGTGTGTGTGTGTGTGTGTGTGTGTGTGTGTGTGTGTGTGTGTGTGTGTGTGTGTGTGTGTGTGTGTGTGTGTGTGTTTGTGTGCATGTGTATAATTCATTTGATAAAAGCTGTTTGGTACTCTATATTTCAATCAATTTCCTAATTGATCATAGCATGTATTCATCAATATGAACACAACTCCTTTCTTTTAAATACTAGCCTCATATCATGGAACTTGATTCCTTGTTATCTTAATCACCTATAGTGGTTCAATATCTATGATCGATATCCAATATGGTCATAGCTAGCAATTCAATTCCCATATTGATTCCATCTGAGCATAATAATTTCATCTCTATCTATGGAGTTATAAATTTAGATGGCATAACCTCTTGATCCAATTGTATGTAATCAATTCCATTATTTTTTAGGATAGTGTCCATTAGATCTCATTGGTTTTTTGAGAGAGAATCGACTATAAATTATATCCTATATGTATATGGCATAGGCCTTGCGACCATATACAAATAGGGGACCTCAACCCCATATATATATATATATATATGGGGTTGAGTAGTTTGTTACCAGTGGGCCTAAAGATATACTATATCTAGTTAGGTGAGAGGTCCTATATAAATCCATGCACTTTCATCACTCGAGTGACATGTTGATTTTATAAGACTATAATACCATTCATCATGAAAGTCCCCATAAAATGAATATTGAGTGTCAACAAGACTATAACACCCTTTATTAACCTCAACCCGCTTGTACTGTATACATATATACCTTCCTTTGAAAAAATTAAGAGAAATATGAGGATAGATAGTCAGCCTAATGTCACCTATAAGGCAACCAAAATCATGCACTTGTAAAGAATACTATCCACTCACTCTTATCACTACAATATTCAGTTCTATTTTCTATATGTTTCTTTAGATTTTGATGAGACCTATTTTATAAGGTTTTAGAAACTCTTAAAAGGATCAAGGATATATTTCCCCATTAAAATTAGCTTATCACTCTACGTGTCTTATCTAATTAAAACTCAATTTAAAAATTTCTCAATAAATACCAACACAGGTTACTTATCTTATCACAATGACTATTTCTAAAGGATTTTTGATCATACCAATACTCATAGGATTGTCCTAAACTATACTAAGTCATTTCCTTAAGATAATTACTCCTAAAAACCAAGTAATCAGGTCAAAATACAAAATACACCTCAGCAAAGTTGTATCAAGCATCCAAACCAGTCTATATAGGTAGATATCAAGGATGTTTCAACACCTAACTTTCATTCAATGGCTCAAGTTCACAAAATTCAGTCAAAAATCCTCCCTCATTATCTTTTAATTCTCCCTCATGAAACTGACATTTCTTACCTTTAGTGTGGTGTTACAAGTCACATGTTACACATATCCACTTGTCACATTCATGCTTCCCATGACCTTATTAAATTTTCTGAAAAGTTATGAAAGACTAAGTTTGTTAGCAACTTATTTAATAAATGAATTGCCTAAGTTATTAATTATTAGGTTATTTATTTATTTGATGACTAGGGTGGACACACCTCCATCATTGTGAGTCAAGATAGACTTGAGCATTGTTGCTGCAATGTCATCTACACAAGCATTCACTGAGGTATGTATATTCACTTGTAATTTTGAATTGTAATTTAGTACTTTTATTTTAATAATTTTACTATATACTTTGATAAATATAAATTATATGCATGAATGTATTGTGTATGTAGGGTTGTCATATGAAATTTGATAGTTAGATTTAGATGAATACTGCGACAACTCCTCATGTGTATTCATCATTTAACATGCATATTTATGTAGTTGAACTTGGCACTAACCCGGTCGAGCATCAATGGAAAATTGAGGAGGACCATGATATTATGGTAAGTGCATGTTTAAATTATTTTTTATGATAGTTTAAAACATGAGTTTCTTAACTTGGATTCATGTATACTTGTTAATTTTATAATAATCATTATATTCAAATAGGTTTGGTTGCAAGTGAGCTATGAGAGTAGTACCAGCAATTGAACCATGGAGAAATATAAGGCATTTAAGATATCTCCATCTATAAGTAGGGCATCACAAAGAGAGTCTTCTTCGAATAAGGTAAAGAGAGGGAGATTATTTGATGATTAGGATGTTGTAGATGATGTACTTTTTTGTATGCCTATATGGTGATGTATGTATTTTTGGCATTGTACATGTGTATATAATATATTCACCCAAAATTAGATACTATGTTGTTAGACATGATGTAATTTTTTGTATGCCTATATGATAAAGCATGTATTATTGACATTGTATGCCTATATATGGCATTTGTACATGACATTCTTATTTTGTACATGAATATTTAAGAAACCAATGAATTAAATATTTTTTGAATCACTTATGTTTAAATTATTATAAATTATTGGTTTTGAAGTATTCATAAGGATTACAAATGCTATGAGGTTGAGAATAACTTATTAGGATAATGTTGTAAATCAGACCCTTATAAGAAATTAAGAATATCAGTGATTACATTTGAATTATGTTTATATGTTAATGCAGAGGTATGGAGGATAAGTCTACCAAAACATCATTAGCTAGTTCTATACCCAACTAATGACATTCACTTGATGTGGTTTGATTTGAATCTTCTTTCACAAGCTAGCTCCTCTTTTGACTCTTTGGACTTAATTTAGCTTCTCACACCTAGTACTTATTCCTTTCACTCTTAGTAGCACCTTCTTGATGGTATTGACCTCTATCCATACATCCTTTACACCATTCCATTCATGTCTCATTCATAAATTTCCTCTCAATCTTTTTCTAGTTTCTTCATAGGCATCTTCTTTGGGTCTCAAGGACCAAATCTTTTTCTATGTTTCAATATTTCAACCTATTGTCACATATATTATTATATGATCATAACATACCTCGTATAACCCATTTCAAGTACTCAAATAATAACATACTCTCATCCCATACCTTATGGACACAATGTTCTCTAAAGTCTTGTAACCTTTCTTAATATATTTTACCTTGTACAAAAATGTTATGATTTCTCAAGAGATTATAAGGGCATTTATATATACACTCTATTCATTTTCATGTCTATGTCAAGCTCCATATCCAAGATCCACCTCCAACTGTCACTTCTTTCTTTAGCCTACCCTCATTTAGTCCTAATTATCTCTATTACAAAAACTCAGTCGTAGAATCCATACACATCCATATAATCTCAAGTTAAAACCTTTTTATTCACCTTTTACATGTCTATGGGAGCAACATTAAAAAATCTCATTAAATTCCCTTGGTTAAATCTCTCAAAAATGCCCAAAGCTTGCTAATCTAGGGTTTCCCATGCCCTTTACATACTCTCCAAAGGACCAATTTTAACTTCACATTTATCTTATTTTTTTGAAAACATTCTCATGACATCTAAAAGATCTCATAACACCTTTCTAATGACCAAAAAAATAGCTTTGCCTTTATGCCTTAGAGACTGCACGTGGGGATTACATGATGTTCGGAGTGTAAACACACTATAAATGTTTTTAATAGGTTTAAAACAATTTTAACATACTTCTAAAATTCTTATCTAAGATTTTAACCCTCAAAATCACCTTAAAACTCTAAAATTATGCTTGATGAATAGTGAGCATTATTAGACATGGAGGGGACTTTGATAAAATAAAAAGAACTTCCACTTGTCATATGATATTACCAAGATTATATATTGGCATATTATGTCATTAATACCAATCATACTGAGTTTTAATTCATTTTGATATGTACTTTGTCTTGTAGACCCTTTTTACCATAATTCACTTTGCGCTGCCTACATGCATCCTTCATACCAAAACTTGTCCTTCTTCAAATTTTTTTATATAAACCTAAATTTTATCACTTATATAGGATGATATAGGTTTAAAACATCATATTATATTATTTTAAGATCTTTCCAAGGCCTACACTACTTCTTGGCATCTAGAACTGATAAAACTCATAGAAATCTCCAATGGCTGTCTTCTTGACTGCAAGAGGACTATGTCAAAAAAAAGGAAATTTGACTCTCTATAAGATATTTATGATGGTATGGTGTGATTTTTATGTAATTTTTACCATTTTTACCAAATTTTGTGTTTTGACTCAACCTGTAGATGCCCCAAACTGACCAATTTCTGTAAGGTATGCTCTAATGTTGATCATGATTTGACATATGGTTGACTGTACTAAAATAGTTAATATTTTAAATCATAATATATATATATATATATATATATATTTAATGGGTATATTAGGTCATAATTATCCTCTCTACTAAATTTCATGATTAGATTTGATGTATTTTAGCCTATAGGCCCAATTTGGCAAAAGCTAGTGCCACATCTTCTTGGTCAAATTTCACAAATGAGTCATCATCCTATTTTGCCTTGGTTTATGATGTATATAATTGAGGATAAGTATAAAAATCATCATTCCAACTATTTTTAATCTAATTTATGACTTGATGCTTGTAATCACTTCATTAGTTTTGACTAGGCATAACCCTTTGGGTTCTAAGGACCAAATCTCACTTTAGGTTTGATGAGTATATTCACAATGCTTAAATGGCCTTAAATGGTCAAAACATGCCTGCCCAAATATCTTTCAAGTGTCCAAGTGTACTACACCTTTCAATACATCTCCTAGGGTGTTCACTATCCTTCATACTATGTAGCCCATTAGGTCTCTAGAATCATTACACACTTGTCTAAAACCTTCTCAAGTGACCAAACATTTTGTTCCATTCCTGCTACACATCAAAGTCATAATACTCTATCTAGGCTTGTATCCCTATTTTCACTATTTTTCCCTTAGTTTTATTAACCTATGTCCTTTCTTGAGGATGTAAGATA
Source organism: Torreya grandis (assembly GCA_037957365.1). NCBI lineage: Eukaryota > Viridiplantae > Streptophyta > Pinopsida > Cupressales > Taxaceae > Torreya > Torreya grandis. Next base: position 717,077 of record JARHVA010006696.1, on the reverse strand, counting down.
GTTTAGGGCACCCTCTACCACCCTTCAACTCCTTACAAAGTTATAACACTTTACTCTTCTCATGGTTATCACTTGATTTGATAGAAACCCCCAAACTAGGCCTAATAAAGCCTATTCTAAACAAAATTTCTATATATTGAATGATCATCCACCTATCAAGTTTCAACTCACTCTAAAATCTCTACTCTCCTTTCGAAATCAATCTCACTCTCTCAATGCACCATTAATTTTTTTTTTAAAAAGTAACAAATACCCCTAGTCAATTTTGAAAAATTGAGTCCTCCTAATGTACAAAATAAAAGGCAAAAAATTATTAATATTTAACAAAGTGAATGAATTTGCCTACCTTTCAAGAAAGAATACAAACTGAAGATACTATAAACAGTACACAAAAAATATGTAGAAACATAAGCAAAAAAAACACTTGCTTTTGGAAGCCCTAAATTCAAAAAAATATCTATCCTTAAAGATCTTGGAAATGAAGATGAATAGCATTCATTTCATAAAAAAATAAAAATAACAAAAATGAGAAGACATAAAAAAAAATCTACAAAATCTTAAAGCATTAAGAGCCTTTCTAAGTACAGTGAATTGGGGCAACTCTATGTAAATGGAGTACCAAACCATATGGCTGAAGAAGAAAAAGAAACAATAGAATAAGTGAAATTTATTTATAAAAACAACCAAATATAATAAGGAATGGTGTTATGTGGCCATGTGCAAGCCAAGGAAACATCACACTTACCAAGTAAATATCACACTTACTATTATCATAGTTGTACCGAATTTTAGCGATCTTCCTTCAACACGCATGATTTAAATGGAAAATTTTCCTTTCCTATGATATAAAATATATTATATAATATAATTTATAATGATGACCAAAACCTCTTGATGCATGCACTAGTAGAATAATTTGACAAATAAACCATAATCTAATAGAGGTATTCAACACATTTGACATAGTTTTCAAGTGAGAAAATACTCAAGGATATAACTTCTAAAAATGTAAAGGTATGGATTCAAAAATCATGGGACCTAATCCAGTATAAAATAACACATGTTATAATCTAATTAGACAAAAACTACATAGTTATTGTACAAGGCTTGGACTAAGCCATGTTAGCCCATGAACACATAAATAAAGTTTAAGGACATAATCAATCATCAAAACATAAAACTTTCATAGGTGTTATAATAATATAAATAATTTTCTAGAAATATAAGCCTAAGTAGAATAACCTTGGAGAGATATTTGTATAGGATGCATAGAGACAATTAAAAAGTGGAGAAAACACTGAATACACAAGCAGAATAAATAATTTATTAGGGCTTGATATATGATTATTGGTAGCCTCAATTTTAGAGTGAAAGTGGTTATATACACAAAGAACATTCTAATTAAGATATATGTTGATATTACTGAGCATTAATATAATTTGTAAGTTTTCTAGGGTAATTTATATACAATTATTCTTCAAATCAAAGTACATCATCTCTATATTATTAGGCACATAAATATGGTCCTTTTATATTTATATTTATTTCATGGGAAATAATAAATTAATCTGTATACTAATAAAATGAGATCTATTTAGAGAGAATGTTTCCTTTATTTTCAATTTTTATTAGGTAAATTTAGTTTATATGATACACACATTTTAATCCTATTTACTTATTTATTTTAGAATATAATTTTAATATTAGAATCCAAAAAATTAAATTAATTTAGGTACAGGAAGTAGACACATTTTTACCATACATAATTAATTTGTGTAACATTGTATTTTAAATAATTAGAAGGGGATTTCAAACTACGTTTTGTGTACATTTGATAACAATATACATATTAAGATAAAATATAGACAGAAAGATATTCTGATATATTTTTAACACTGAAAGATGGTTGGGATACATTATCTAATAAAAATATCAAATATATATCAAAGAATCTTGTTGTTGATGATATAAATTTTAAATTTATTTAGTAAGTTATAAACCATTTTTTTTGGGGGGTGGACATTTTTTAATATTGAAAATCAAGTTAAACATAGTATAAAACAATGTAATAATTAACTTCTATCATTGGTATTTTAGATTAGGAGCCGAATTAAGTTTATTTCTACATAATTAGGAGTGAAGATTAATATTAACTAATTAGGAATTAGTTCTAATTCTATATGACTATGAGTTAAGTTAAGTTATGTTTTATTTGACATGTTAACAACTAGTTAGTTACATCCATTATTTTATATTTATAAACTTTTTTGTTTCTAAGGAAAATGAGTATTCGATTAATGAATTAAAATATCAGTGCAAGATCTAAGGTTGTAATTTGTCCCCAAATGTCTCATCCTCTCCTATTTCTACATTTATTCTATGATAGTATTCATGTATAAGTGTAGGTTTATTTTTGAAATAAAGTGTGAGGGCGCGATAATAGATATGAAAACCTTATAAATTTAAAATAGAACATTTACTCTCATGTGTGCAGATTCAATATTTTTGAAATGGTTATCCAAATGGGTGAACAAATAAATAAGGTGAAGGAGTTTGATGGAAATAAGTTCCACCTTCATAAGGTGAAGATGAACATGATATTCATGGGATCTTATTTATGGAATATTGTTACTGGCATTGAAATGAAACACATTAATTAGGAAGCAATAACTAATTGTGAGAAAAAAATTAAAAAGCATTATCTACGATCTTTCTCAACATAAAGAATGCATAAAAATTTCATGTATGATTTCTAAAAACTTTAAATAAGGCTTTTGATACATTGTGTCAAATGTTTAAGACAAATGATTTTAAAAATAAGTTGTACACAAAAAATTAATTCTTCCATCTGTGTATAAATGATGAAGAATCGATGTCATCGCAAATCAACAAATTAAAATTTATGTTTAATTAGTTTAGCCATAGTTGGTTTTCTAATATTATATGATGATATCATTATGATTCTTATGTGGAGTCTTCTAGGGTCATTTGAAATTTTAGTTGTGTCTTTAAGCACAAAAAAATAACCTAAACATCTAAAAAGTAAATGGATTAGTACCATAGGATGAGTTGAGAAAAAAAAGACATGGGGTTCAATAAAAAAATACCATTTCTTGGAATTTTATTATAATAAAATTAAAATAAAACTAGACACCAATGATGGAAAAAATTATTTTAATAAGAATACATTCAATTTTCATTTTTTTAAGAATTCAAGTCATTGTGAAAAGGACTATTGGTATAAAACATATATCTTGCAGAAGAAAATGTTGTAAACTTACCAAAAAACATAATAAATGAAATATCTTAAGATTCTAATCTATTGGTATTAGTGCGCATAGAACAACTCGTATAAAGAGGAGAATGGCCTCAAACCAATGCACAAGTATGATAAGAGGTTACTATTAAAAAACCATAACCGAAGGGATCCCAAATCCCATTCAACAAATGATCTTACCATTCCTTCCCAAATCAATTTTCTACAAGGCATTCTAGGAAGCTTTGAGTAATATAATATTTTCATATATTTTTATAGAAATAAACTTTTTAGACATTTTTTTATATTTTCATATAAACAAATTCTATTATAATTTTATATTTTTATAGTTCATAGTGGTTATGATATATTATTATATTTTAATAGTTTATAGTGATTATGTTTTTTATATTTTAAAACAAATATTGGTAAATTAAAAAATAAAAATAAAATAAATCATATGATGATAAAATAGATGATTTAGCTAATTGTGGTTAATTTTTCAAAACCAATGAACCCATGTTTTCCATTTTTTATAGTGGCCTTAAGGTCCTTTTTTATGACATTATTTTATTTTATCTTCACATAGTTAGTGAAGTGTAAAGACACTGCTTCTCTTTGAAATGACATGGAATCACATTTTAAATTAATAGAATGCAAATAATTTATTACAATCATTGAATATCCAATATGTATATATAATATAATATTATATTTCTAAGATAAATTTTAAATAAGATATAAATAGACATCAAATCTAAAGTTGAAATTGACATATGATGATTGAAATTGAGATATAGATAGACATTAAATGTGAAATTGAAATAGACATATAACGATTGAAAAGATGTCAAATTTAACATAACACTTTACCCTACAACTACACTTATCAGCATATATTAATGTATGACATAATAAAAATTATAAAATTATATATTTTTTTAATTTTTTCTTTCTAATAATATATAAAATACTAAATTTATACATTAAAAATTTAAAATTAAACAGAAAAACAAATAATGTACTTCATAACCCATATATCATATATATTATTTTAATGTTTAATTTTTATTTAAAAGTTTTTTTTACTTAAAAAAATCCATTTAATAATCATATTATCTTAACTATAAAATATAGTTTAGATTTTTTTCTATCTTTCTTTGCACCTTTAGGGCAACTACTAGTTATTAGATTTTACAATAGTTAAAATATAGATTTGATCTCTTACAAATAAAATGGATAAAACTATTTTTTATTTTTTATTGTTAAAAAATTATTGGAATGGAATCCTACTACAAAGTATTATATATGCTACATGTTT